>JASCZW010014024.1:0-23983 GCA_034211315.2 Aedes japonicus | reverse complement strand
TGTGCCAATGATGTTGGGGACCATTGGATACATGCCCTTTCGCTCAATTTTCAAAAACATCTGTTAATTTTCCTACCTGCCGCACTCTGACGGACCTTTCAACACTTTCTCTTCACATCTTTCATTCTAGCCAAAAACATTGTTGTTCACTCTTGGTGCCTCATGGTGATGAGCGAACATCTCCTTCTAAATTATAAATATTGTTTTAAAAAGTAAATTAACTCCTTCAGGTCTAAGGGGTAATATATGACCCCAATGGCTGTATACAATCACACAGTTTGAATAAAGGTGTACACTGTCTTCGGCAATATTCAAACATATTGAATGAACCTTTTGGAATAAACAGTCATTATTTGATAACTCGGTGATGTTCTAGGTCATCAAAACTCTCCTTGAGTTTAGAACTTAAGATCGACAGTAGTAACTATATATTTTTGGGCTATACAAAGTAAAGCTACGTATTCAACCATATTCAGTGAATATTTTCGAACATAAACAAACACCATGAGATGAACGGGGATAATCTAGGGCTTCCAAACTATCCTTGAGTTCAGAACATAAGATAACTGAACTGTAACATCAAGTGTTTGGAGTGTGTAAAGGGACAATATGTATTTCACAATATTGAGTGAATAGTGTGGAAGGCTTACAGACATAATGTGACAATCTTGAGATTTTCTAGGTACTCCAAACTGTCCTTAAGTTCAAAATAGAAGATCTACAGTTGTAACAGAAGTTTTTAAGCTATATATGGCTACCATCTATATTCAAACATATTCAATGAACCTTTGGGAAAGTCAACAGTAATAACTTTATAACTTCAAGATCCCCTAGATATTCCAAACTGCTCTGAAGTTCCTTACAAGATATATACGGCAGTAACAGTAGTTTTTTGGAGAATACAAAGTTAGGTCACGTATTAAAATATAGTTAGTGAATATTTTCGAACGTAAAAATACATAAGAAGATAATCTTGTGATAGTCTAGGTCATCCAAACTGTCTTGGCGTTCAGAACTTAAAATTTACAGTTGTAACAGTAAATTTAGGCAAAACAAAGTTTCAATAAATATTCAAACATATTTAATTCATACTCTTAAAGTGAAAAAAACATTATAGAGAAATATGACATGTTCTAGGTCATCCAAACTATCCTTGAGAACATGGGCCCAACAGTTGTAACGAAAACGAATATTTTGCACGAACAACAGACATTATGAGATAATCTTCGGATGTTCTAGGTTATCCAAACTTTCCTGGGATTCAAAACTTTAAGTTTGAAATTATATCTAAAAATCATCAGATTTTTGGACTAAACAAAGTAACAATATGTATTTGACCAAATAATGTGAATCTTTCGGAAGGTCAACTGATATAATGATATATCTTGGGATTTTGAGGCTCATAAAAATTGATCTTGAGTTCATAACTTAAGATATACAGTAGTAAACTAGCATTTTGGGCTAATCAAAGCTACGATAAATATTCAAACACATTCAATGAATATGCTGATACGTCCACAGACATCATAGAATAACCGTGCTAGTTTCAGTTCATTCAAACTTTCCTTCAAAATTTAAGGTCTACAATTGTAACAATATCTTTCTTGGCTATACAAAGATAAGTTAGCTTGTTTGGCATATAATATCCCAAGATTATCTCATAGTGTCAGTTGGTCTTCCAGGACATTCATTGAATATATTTGAATACATATCATAACATGTTATAGAGGATAAAGCTACTGTTACAACTGTATATTTTAAGTTCTAATCTCCTGGGTTGTTTGGACGACCCAGCACATCTCTAAACCAGATTTTCTACTTTATTCAATCATTTCTATGTTATGCAGTTTCAAATCCAACAGAATTCACCAAATTGCTTGTATAAGTTACGCCTGAAAGGGCAGGTAGAAAGTTCTCAATATTGTTTTAAATGCCCGCTGTAAGTGAAGTATTGGCATGCCACACATTGGTCTTACAAACTCCCCTCTAGAAGAAACCTTAGAAAATATCATTGAAATAGATTAGTTTGCTTATCAATAGCTTGTAAACTTTATCACAAATTTTTAGATCAAATTCTACTCTAAAAAGTTTTACAACTTTGCCAAAAAAGCCCTTTATTTGATTTACTATTTATTCCCACTTTTCTCGACTATTTGGATACCAAAAGTGTAGTCCGCTTTTGCAAAAACTGAATCTAACAAAATATTTTTGAAACAAAGTGGGTATAAATTAAAAATGGCTTGATTATTTTTTGTAGTTTCTTAATTGGACAATTTTGTTTGCAGATTGGATAAACGTTTTAAGTTTTCACTCCTATCCCGTTCGATTCGTCATGGACTTCACTGGGTTTATTTGTATAAATAGCAGGAACATTGTAAACACAATGAAAGATGTTATACTATGAGACCACGTGCATCGCATTCAAGCTAAATCTAGAGTGCTGTGACCGTCCAGCGCTCTGAATTTGACAAGTTCAATTGAGGTAGAAGTGGGACAGTGTTCGCCAGGGCATCTAGTTTTACTTCTCGACTTTTATGTAGTATGGCCAGATCACTTAATTTTTTTGACTATTGTACAATAGGAACAAGTGATTTTTAAAAATCATTTTTACAATCGACGGTGCGAAAATAGTGACTTTAGTGACCATTTTCCGAAAAATAGTGACTTTAGTGACTTTTGGATGCAAATAGTGACTTTTTAGTGACTAGACTCAAAAAAGTGACCAAGTCACTAAAAAGTGACCCGCTACCAGCCCTGGAAGTATCTAGTGCCTTAAATAAAAGAAGCAGCAACGGAATCTATGGTAGGCTTCTGCACTAATTACCTAATGTATTTTTCAATTCCGGTTTGCAAATGGACCTTTTCCAAATCTGAGCTGTTTGCCATTCGGATTGTGTCTGATGTTACAGTTCAATTTTTGTCAGTACCGTATCATAACTCACAATATCATTATATTTGATGATATTGCTGTATTGATTTTACTTCATAGATGATTTGAAAATTGCTTCTTGATTTTTTTTATATTTCAGATAAGTTTTTTGTTTACCAACAATCCTTTTTTCTGGACGGATTCAAATTTCGTCCATTTAAATTAAAACTGTCGATGTTCAACTTGAAACATAAAAATTATTTAAAGGAAATAGAAAGTATGTTTCGAACAAAAATAACAATTTTTGAATCCAATTCAAAGCATGTTAATTTCAACAATACATTCATCGGGAATTTTAACGTGTACTTTCCTCTCAAGAATGTTTGGCCGAGGCAAGCATTCGCCGTTGCAACATGAGCCAACATTAATCGGTAGATTATTTGCTCGGTTCTTGGAACCTGTTGGCATTCAAGCCACAACCAGAATTAAACTAACTTCGATGCATAGAATAAATAAAATTTAGAACGCAACCAAAATAATCTAAATATATTCATAAAACAATAATAATTTATTCTTGTTTAAAAAAAAATTACGTTATCATTAATATGTTTAAAATAAACATAACATTATTTTTATTTCAAACATCAATGATTCTTGGTTTTAAACATAAAACATGTTTGAAATAAAGCAAGTTTATGTTTGCGGCCAGAATAAAATTGATTTATGTTTGGATTCACCTGGGATATGTTTGTCATGACGTTATTTTTTTTCTGCGTGTACATAAGAAAAGCAAGAGAAATTTGTTTTGACGGAGCAAATGCTATATTCGAAATATTACTCCGAGTAAAGTTAAACTTTATTCATACGCATTTGAGCAAATGCTCAAACAGTTTACTTTACTCAAACTGGTTTGCTTGTGAGTAATAACTCGTTTTTATTCATATGGCCTATTAATTAAATAAATAAATAAATGGCTTATAAACTAAATTCTAAAAAAATCTCCTGATTCGTCATGTTTTGTTTAAATGTGTTAAAGAATCTTTCCTTGCTGGACAGGGTGAAAACTTTCACGGAAAGAATAATTTAAGTAGCGCTTAGGACTTACTTTAGAAACATTACCCAGTTTCACTACTCGTGCAACTTTTCCATTGGCGCTGGGTAAATGATTCTTTCCGTGTATCCTATAACTAGCCCATAGTCCACCCGTGTCGACTGTAAGACTCGAGAACGTGAGAGTAGAAATCGTCGCTTGCGGGTGGTTCCAGCAGTTCTCTTTCTCGCCAATCATACCACACAATATGCGGCACAAGAGTGAATCTTCCAATGACACTAGGATTCTCCGCTCGCCGGCGCTCCATTTCGTTCATCCAGTGGGGTATTGGTGTGAGACCGTGAGCAAAAACAAAATCCCACAAGTTGGAGGCATCGAACGGCCACGACCGAGAGAATCGCCAACAGACACAGAGAATCGTGTGAACCGTGTGGAAGTAACTGCGGAAAAATTGTACTGCGAAAATCTCACATTTTTGTTGTTGTTGTTGTTATTATATCATCACATCACACAAATCACAAACAGCGCAATATAACAACGGTCGAAGTGAAAACATATTGTACGAGCCGGATACAAGTGTGGTTCGATTTTTCGAGCTTTTCGGGATTGCGTTTATTTTCTGGAAAAGCTTGAGCAGCACGCGAGCTGCTAGTTCGAATGAAGCATTCGACGGGAATGACGGCGTGAATTCTCGTGAGGAAACATGGCAATGTTCGGCGGGAGTCATGAAGCGATAAATAGATGTAATCAGACACGAAAATACAGCCAGCTCAAAGTGGAGAGATAATCTTCATCGGGTGTTCCACGGATAGCAATATTAAACAAGAGGTAACATCAGAAGCTGTAGGGAAAAAAAGTGGAGCTAAAATGGCCGTCGAGTAAAGTGCGGTCCGAGAGTAGAAGAGGTCGCGTGAGCGATTGAGTTTGAAGAAAAAGAGGTGAGAAACGTGGCTCTATCGTTTATCCAGGACAATCTCCTCCGGTGTCCTCTGCGGAGGTGTTTTTTGAGATGTTCCTTAGAACGGAGCCCCCAACAACATCGTCATCGTCGTTCGTTCGCTGATGCGTAGATTTCAAGGAAAGCATAAAGACAGGCGCGAAAATAACCAGAAAGCAGGAGCGAAGCAGCCAAGTAATCGATAATCAATAAACGGAGACTCGGTAGCCGAAAAAAGAGGAACTACATGTACAAACGCCAGAGCACCAAAATACGCATTTAGAATTATCTCGCACATCCCACAACAGCTCCAGCTGCTGCTGCTCGAGTTCGGCTTCGTCGAGGAGAGGCTGCGAAAATTCGACGATACTGGTAGTTCGTCGACACACAACATCCAGCGAACCGATTCGTGCTTTAGGCCAATGTTTACATATAAATATATAACGCACCCGATTCGAACCGTTCCGATACGTACATTTGCGAAAACAATATGCCGTCAAAGTTAGACAGTGAAAAAATCCGTTCATCCCCCTAGTTATTTAGTACGCTAAACAATACGTAGAGAGGTGGAGAGCGAGCGAGCGAGTGGTGATTGCGTCGCTCAAAAGGCATCACACCGGCCCTTATCAGTACGTCTCGTCTATATTGCCCGACATGAAACAGCAGCAGAGGAATAACTTAGCAGTACACCTCTCACCGGTTAGGCTCGTCGAAGCGATTTAAGTTAAGGAAATAGTGAACCCATTCAACTCTGAGGATCCATCGTTCGGCACTCAAAATACAACCGTGCCGAATCTGTTATCTCGTGAAAATACGCTCCGGGAAGTTTGTTGTGTTTTCGAACGAAAGTCTAACAATCTGTTACCAACGTGTCGTATCGATTGTTACGCTACCTACCTACCTTCCTACCTTCACATATTTACCGACGAGCGGTGAAGAAAAAAAATATATACGAAACAAAAAAATATTCGATTAAAAGATAAGCGACAACCTAAATAATTCATATACCTATATTCAACAGTGGGCGGGTGACCAAAAAAGAAAAGAAAAGTGAAAAAAAGTACGACGGAAAAAGTGTGTTAATAACTGTGATATTACGTAAAGTAAGGCAAACACGATAGAACGAAGGAAAAGCGAGAAAACCGATCAGGGAAAAAAGAGGAAATTTTCCGTCGCGAACATACGAGAAACCCACTAGAAGCCGGAAAGGTGTGACGACAGCTGGAAGAAGAAAGTCGTTCGAGGCGGCAGCGGCGGTAGGAAGGCGTCGGTGGAAGTGTTAGTGCCACACGCACCGCATCGTATCGCTCCGTCAGGAGATCCATTTTCGTTGCCCCAAGGACGTTGAACCGACCTTCTTTGCGCTGCCGGACCATCGAAGACGGGCCCGGATTGACCACGCGCAGCCACACGAACAGCGTGAATGGTAATTGTTATTAGTCCTTTATGTAGGTGCCTATTTGTAGTAGCCTTTTCAATTGTGCCACTCGACCGGGGGTGGTAGAGGTTATGTAGAATGAGGAAATGCGTGCCAAGGATAGTGCGTCTCCGTTGATTCGCTCTTGACGATGGCGGGCAGCATGGGGCAGTTCGAAGATTGCGGCCGCCGCTGCCTTCGTGAGGTATGGAATGATGTTTATAGGTTTTCAGGTTGACGAGCGCCGGAATGACAGTTAGAGGAGAGGTGCGACTATTTAGAGCGATTGGTTATCGGCGTGCTGGATCTGGTTATTTTAGTTTTGGTGCTTGTTTGGGGATATCGTAAATTTTAGAAGGAGGCTAACAAATTGAGGTGGATTCTGACTTTCACAAGAAAGTATTAACGTAGAAGCTTTTTACTAGAGTAGTGAGTGATGTGAGACAGAATGAGTTATGTTCCAAGGACAAATCTCTTGAGAATGGAGGCGAATGAATTGGTCTCAACTTAAGACCTCTTTGATCGAATAATAATCATAATGATGCATCTTTGAGAATGGTAAACAATTGTGTTCAAAATTGAATCTTTGAAAAGTTTTATGATCAGAAAAATAACCTTTGTTTTATCAACTGTTCCATCATAAGAATAAAATCTTGTGGTATATCCCGAGTAACACATCTTCATGATTTAATGTTGAGTAAGCTTCATTATAACCAAACCTAGTCATATAAAAGTATTAATATCCGTTATAAAACTTGTTTGTTGCTTGGGATGTAAAATAGATGAATTCAATCTATTACAATTTAATTCAGGTTATTAACGTCAACATGATTGTATACTTATGAATTCATCTCTCGTTGTAACGTGAATTTTTTTTTCGCATTATCTCATTACGGAGGCAATATGCAAAATTTTCCGACATATCGTTGAAGTTTGTAAAGCCATTTTCTGCCGAACAAACTTCAGGAGCTAAATCCTATTGAGTTGAAGGCAACTTTGTTTGCAATATTCTCACTATGAGGTACTAGCGTTCTTACAAGTTTCGTGTTAGTTCTTGAATGACATTTTGAGTTTCACTTTCTTAAAAACACTATTTAAAAAACTATTTTTGAGCGTGCTAGTAGAACGATTGTGATTGGGAAATTAGGAGTATTTAAAATTAACACTTCATTTAATCACTTTTCGAAAAATCAAAAATAAAACATTGAAACAATTTTTTCAAATTCTCACTAGTAAACGCGAGCAAATTCCTTTAAATTCCACTAGAGAAAGCGTATCTTTTGACAGATAGGCCTATTTTTAACGTTTTTAAAAGTGATCAAATGAAGTGTTAATTTTAAATTCCCCTAGTTTCCCAATGACATTTTGAGGTCTGCATTTTTTTTTGTACAAAGAAATGCTGTTCAGTTGGCTAAAACATTTCGAACTATAGGGCTCTAGGGTTTTCATCAAGTCAAGGAAGCACGAGTCATTTCATTAATTTTGATCGCTGGGCCTGTATCATAATACTATACATACTGTTGACATTCGTGAAACATGATGTATTAAATTTATGTTTGCGGATGCTTGAGATGGCAAAAACGTGTGAAATTATTAACATAGAAAAAATAGATAGCCGATAGAGCCTAATTTTTATTTTTTGTTGTTGAGAAAACTAAATTCTCCACAAACACTCACGTTTCGATTTTTAAATCAGGACTTTTAGATCAGGCTTCAGATTGACATCGTGCTTTCGTACAAAGGCTCTGCGAGGGGCATCAAAATGGTAATTTTTGCAACTGGAATTGTGCTGATTTTGCTGATTAACAACGCGGTAGTTGTATTTTATTGATAATGGTTTTCAATTTCACAGCCTGCCGCACTCAAACGGAACAATCAATACTTTCTTTTCTTTTCTTCGTTCTAGCAATGAATTACTGTCCACTTCTAGAGCCTCTCATGTTGATGGGAAATTATCTGCTTCTGACAAATTTCATCATAGATCCTTACTCCGCGCATTGGGAGAATACAAAAACAACAATCAAAGTGAATAATATATAGGTTTAATACCCAAGTTATCATATGAATATACTCAGTAAAGTGCTTTGATGGAATAATATATAAAAATTAGAGGTTCGAAAAGGTTTAACAGAATATGTTAATTTCTCCAGACATCACCCAAGCGGTACATTTGCTGCAAACCTGTTCAATAAACTTCAAGGTAACTCAATCAAATCTCAATCAAGTTGCTTCGTTCAATTATGACAGTTTTATATTGCTTGGGCAGTCATCAACCTAAATATTTAGAACAGAGTTATGTCTTCTCCTGTTTTTTTATACTCTAGGATGAAGGAAGTTTGTCTCCCTCTTTTTTTCAGAAGGTTTCGCTAGACTAAAAAATCTTCATTTTTCAAGTTATTCTTTGAAATATTTGATATATTTTCTGTTAAGGTCAAGGGCTAGAACCCTATCTTAGCAAAGAAAGTAAAATAACAAACTGGTATCAAATAAATAACAACTTTTGCTATCTCAAATATCATTTCGAGCACATAAAATATCGCAATGTTGATATGACTAATTTTGTTATCATCTGTTTTTAATTTTTAAAGGCGTTTCTTGATGAAAGTTATTGATTATCACAGACATTTTATGGATTTAAAATAGAGGATTTCGAAAGAAGCACTATTTCAGTTATTAGTGTAGTGAATTAAATGTATTGATAACATCATTTGAATTTATCTCAGATAATTTAGACAGTTTCCTAGCAAAGTAAAATTACAAACTGATATCAAATAAGTAAGAAGTTTTGTTATCTCAGATATCATTTTAAACTCATCTGTTGTCGCATAATAAATTTAGTCATCACAATCGATAAACTTTGTTATCATCTGTTATCACTTCTTGTAGACGATTTTTGACGAACGTTACTGAATTCTACCAGCATGCTGTCGAATGCTGAATATTATCAGCATGTGATGGATATGAAATTGAGCTCCTCACCAGAAGTATTACTTCAGTTATTAGTGTATGAATTTGATATAATGATGATAACATAATTTGAAATTATCTCAAGAAATTTGTTCATATCACAAAATTTGTTATGTAAATACAACGAGTTAATTTGTTATGTAATACAACGAGTTAATTTTGTGATATCCAATGAATATTAATTTGTTATCACTTTTGTTATTTTGGCTGTTTATTCTGCCTAAATGATACCAGATTCAGTGATCAAACAATAGTTAACGGAAATTAGAACTTGTTATCAATTTGGTATAAATTTTTGCTCAGATAGTTGCAGTATTTTCACCATATTCAAACCAGCTGGCATGATTTACATCTTAGTTTAGGTAGCTAGGTTTGATTCACGGTCTGCTCTAGGAATTTTCCGTAAAGAAAAACTTCTCCTCTTTCTGCACATGGGGTATGATTGTACTCAGTGGTGATAAATGTACATTTCTCGCTAAACAGTCGCAAACGGCCCGAGCACTAGCAATCGTTTCAAGGTTCAGTTCAAGCGAACGCGAAGGATAGAAAAGAGAAAGAGAAAAATGTTGCGTTTTCATTGCCGACATTTTGAAACAGTTTAGAAATTGCGAGGGACTGTATTCGATAGCTTGATTAATAACGCATTCTGTGCCATCTTCGGTAATCTTTAGTTATGAGTTGTAAGTATACATTCTTATAATATGATTTAATATAATAAACATCATGTGTATGCAGTTAGAAATCAACAGTCAACAAAATTAAGAGCGACATAAATCAAGGTCGCCACTTTTTTAAGACCATCGGCTGATGGCAGCAGAAATGTTTCGTCGGCTGTAGAAAAACGTAAAAAAATGTCATGATATTTTCTCCCACTTTTGCGTGTTTTCAATTTGGTTGTAATGAAAAATGTAAAATATTATGGATATAATGTCAAAATACAGTAAATTTACCACCACTGATTTTAATTGCCATACTAATGTAAAATAGTATCTAGCAGAGAAAGCTTTAAATTATCAAGGATTTAGAGCAAGTACTAAGCGAATTGTGAAAGAAAGGCGCTTGCAATTCTAAAGAAAGAAAGATGGGAATTGTGGAATACGGAAGTCGAGTGTTCCCAAATGATTTTTAACTTAAAAAGCTGTTCAAGACAACTATCGTCACTATTTTTTGTTTGTTTTTCAATTAATTACGATACGTGTATTTACATACTTTTTCTATGTCTTGTGCTAATTCTCTTCTCTTCCAAGTGGGTGCTCCCAAATAGGCGCTTGCATTCATTAGGATGACTGCTTTTAACGAAATTTGCCTTTAGATAAAAAAAATCTTGAGGAATTTAAAGTAATTTGATCGCGTTTCGTAGTCATAGTTTGAAAAAAATGTTTCAGCTTTTTTCTTTTTTATTTTTAAATGTGAATAAGTGAAGTTTTAGTCTTCCAATTCAGTCTTACAAGGTTGAACACGCACCGATCACGAGTTTTTAGTTTGAACTGTACGAATTTAATGTGCCAGTTTCCTCTGTTTCGTTCTACTGTCTAGTGAAAAAGACGGTGGATGCGATTTGGAAGGCGATATCATCGAAGTAGCTCTTACTTTCCCGTCATCTTGTTCTGGTATCATCACGAAAGAGATGGTTTGGAAGTGCTTCTGTACTACTTTTTACTTCCCGCTATATAGGCGGAAGGTTTAGATCAGCTCGACTTCTTCACTGAAAATTACACCTTCACTTCGTCAACACGCTCTCGACGGGTTGAACCGCTGAGAATGACGTAGAATATCCTAAACCTCCATCAATCTGTCTTTGTTAGAATCCGATCCAAAACCAATCCGACTTACTGGCTGATGATTTGGCAGTCACTTCAACCACATTGGACCGGGGATTGCTTTGATAAGCCTGAATGACTGACTGACTGAGAATGACGATGGAGCGATTTAGGTGGCGCTGGTAACAAATCAACTTGTTGAAAATACCAAAAGGATACTCCTCAATATGTTCTGGTCTCTTTGAGCTTCCAACAGCTCCACTGGCTTCAAATGAATTCGGATGCGATTTGGCAAGCTCATTTATAGGCTCAACCTTTTATTTCTATTGCAGGTATCATAAGAAGAATTAGAGTAGAAGCAAATATTACATACAGTGCGCAGTAAAACTTTCTTGATTTTCTCAATTTTGGTAATAGATAGTTCTTCAATGTATTCGAACAAAAAATAGCACTGCTCTCTAGAAACTATTTGAGGATAGCATTCATTAGGAAATTGTCCATTATTTTTATGGACGAAATAGAGACGAAATACGCATTACTAAAATAAATCATTTTTATTGATTATTCTTAAATTTAGTATGGCTTCAATCACGAATTGCAAGCGTCGTGGCAAACTTTCAACAAGGGGTTTGATATGTTGAGGATAAATATTCGTCCAGGTCTTATCTAGAGCTTCGAAAACTTTGTCGCGGTTAGTCGGCTAGCAAATTTGATACATTTGATCGTATAGAAGTTCAAATGAGTTTTTGAATCCTCTGTGAAAATTTTATAAGAATTTGTAAAATATATGTATCGTTTAGATTTCACGATACAAAATACATTATATATATATTGAAAACCTTATAATTTGTCCAATTATGTCGTATTCATTTATTCGATAGTTTAGAAAAAAATGGTGGGTAAAACTTTATGACAGCGGATGCGTTCTTTATATTCTTCAATACTACATGTGTTTATGATGATATATGCTATATACTAAAACTCATTGTAGCACGGAAACTTAGTTCAACAGCAACGGGCGCTCCTTTTTGTTCGACTTGATTGGAATTCAATAACCACTGATTGTGCTCATCATTCCAATCATTCCAACAACAACCTTGAACAATAGGTCAAAAATACAAGGTTCGGCGACCCCGGCGTTGTGATTAACTTCCTCTCACGCCAAAGTCACGAGTTCGAATCTCACCCCTGGACAAGTTACGAAAATACCCAAAAGGTATTTGAGTGACTACGACGGGAGATGAACCAGCCCAGGCCTGAAAATCTCGATAATACAGAAAAAAAGGAAAAAAAAAAAATACAAGATATCTAACATGAGGATGCCCCTAACGAGTGGAAAGAAGTGTTCGCCCTTTATCCACGAACTGTTAGCAACGGGAAGTTGGCTCTCCCCAGTTAATTCGCTCTAATCGAGTGCTCTGGTGGTCCCTCTCATATACTGACGGTTGTGAAATTACGATGTTGTTTTCAATCAAAGATCAGTCAAGCATGGCAATTCTAGTTTTGGTATAAGAAGATTTATTTTCATTTATGGGGAGATAAAAGTTTGAAAAGGCTGAGAAAAATAGGACTGCGGTTTTAGATCACGAGAATTTTTCAGAGAGATATAATCCGATGCATCTGATTTTGTGAACAAAGAGGGGAACAAAGATTTAAACGTAAATTTCTCAAAACTCTCAGCACAGCACGGATACTAGAATCACCATCACGTAAGGGAAATGTTATTCGCTGTGTTGGTGTTCCTAGTTTATGTGAAAATTCTAAGGGTTTCAAAAATTTGACATTTGAATCATTTTTCCAATCTTTGTTTACAAACTCAGATACGTCGTTTTGCATAAGTTGTCGAAATTTTAACCTAACGGAGAACTTTTAACATTAAGGATGTAGAATGTTATCACACAGTAATCGTTATTTTCCAGTTCGATGTAGCGAACCTGATGGAATACGTTCTTTTCAGTAATAATCAAAAATCGTTCATGTATCACGTCACGATGCCTGAAGATTATGTAAAGAACAAGAAGTTTATGGACTCATGAGTACCCTGGTGGCTTAACTATTTAGCGATATTCAAAACCCTTCCGATAACTCCTACGGACATCACGTTCCAAGAAGGTCCAAACGTATTACAAGATTTTTGGGAAATTACCATGCATGCATATTGATTAGTGTTTCGAAGAATGGCGAGGGTCGTTTTTTTTTTTCTGATAAACTACCGATAAAATTATTGTTAGTTATGCAATGTAGGCTTCAAACTAAGAGAACCCAGACTAATTGGATTTAATCCGCACCATACTTAAAAGCTAATCTGCGACAAATCCACGAAAATCACCATATTATTTGGATCTTTCGTTATTCTCAAATTCCCTCTCAGTTGGACGAAGAGTTTTCTGTTATCAAAATATTCTAGAAAAAAACAACAATCAAAGCTGGTTTGCAAAACGAGAGAGCAACGTTCTACTGAATCGGAAAATTGCATCAAAACAAAAACAAACAAAAAGTCTGTCAATACCCACAATTTCTTGTTAGGTTATGCTACAATTCAACAGCACAACTCTTAATCCCTTTGGCACCTGTAATAGGATTCGGCCCCGCACTTTCACGAAACAATCCCAACGACAAGGAAAATCATCCGAAATTTTTCCAGATGTTTTCCCTTTTAGGTGAACTTCCCGCACCGGATAAACACACATCGAATATGCAGCGCCACCCGCCGAAGGGGAGAGGATAAAACGGAAAATGGTCTTCTCTTCTCCATTCATCCACTCTCTCTCAGCACCAGTCGATATTATGTGGAGAGTGATCTCTCGCGGCAGGTGGACGGAGATGCTGCGAGAGCACATCATCTTCCAAAGAGCGCGGCCGCCTCGACGGCATTTCGCGACTTTAGTTCACAAGGTCACGGTCACTTCGTGCATATGGCAGCAGTGCTTGTGTATCTCGTTCTCTCTGTTTCTCTCCAGTAACCACAACCAAACACCGACACACACACCCGCATGAAAACTGCAGAATCACTGGGAAACTGTTCCTGCAAATTGTGAAATTCACTTGGCTTTTTCCACTCCGGGCAATTCGGCAGATCCTTCTTTCGGTGGAAAAAGTAGCTAAATTTATAGAAGATTCGTTCACGAAGAGTATGCCGTCATGTCTGCGCACACAACTCACGGAGAATGGAAAGGTGCGAACAGTAGTGCGGTAATGTTTATCCAAATTTTATTTTTGAAATTTGTGTCAGCAGTCGTGCTTGGCGTGTCACTCCGCTCCGCTGTTGGTCAAAATCGCAGAAAACAAAGGAAGTTGTTGCATAAACGCCACCGTTCTACCTCCCCATCCATCAGTGATCTGCATCCGTTGGTGGGACAAGTGGGAGCGACGGCCGGTGGCTTGGACAGCATCCTTGATGTGAACGTCAACTTTCTCTCTCGATGAGGTCGAAAGCATTGAAAATAATATTCACTGGTTTTTAGTTTTAGATGGACCGGAGGGGGGTGTTCACGAGTTGGCAGGAAGGTAATGGGAATTTGGAGCGTAGAGCGGGGATTTTTTTTTTCATTGTGGGAAATGAAATGCAGGGTGAGAGCACAGAAACGATTATTGTCAAGCATTTCCAGTGGAATGTTGGTAAATAAAGGAGTAGTGCCCCGTGAGTGGAATAAGTTTTAGCAATTGGTTCTGATCACGCGCTGTAATGTAGAATATTATACTTCTTTTGCTCGCCAAAAAATCCGTAGCATAATGTGCTACTTTATGCAACACTTTTGAGTGGTGTCAAGTACTACATTATGCAACTGTTTTCTATAAGTTTAAGTAAACCCCGTTTTTAATAGAAATTGGTCATGTTTGGAGGCTTGTTTTTCATTTTCCCGTGAAGTAGTTAAGCTGGATTTTGGTGATAGCCTAGATATAGCCTGAATGTTATTCCTCTGTTTGAACGGTGGCTCGTAAAATAGGAATGCCACCTGGTTTAGCCCAAAAATCAAAACCGAATTTAGAACTGAGGTTGTATAAAATTAACAAAAAAAACTACACACAGTCACATTGGGTAGTTCGAAATGATGACGTAGGAGTACTCTGGAGTCGTTCTGCATGTACTGCAATATTATTTAAACTAATATACTTTTTAATGGCAATTTGATGGTGATTTGGTGATTTTTATGGTGCAAAATTTTAGAAAATCTTCGGCGAAACGACTGAGAAATTAACGCTCAAAATCTGACCACTTTTCGTGACGGTCGCAATTCGATTTTTTTTTAAATTGTGCCTCAGTATAAAAAACAAAGACGTCCTGCGTCAAAACAGTTCCATATCGCTACGACAAAAAGAACTGCACACCAAAATCACGGACTTGACGTTGTAATGGATTATGAAACTTATGTTCTGGAGAATTTCAAGCAGTTTGCAGGGGTGGTTTTCTATTCTGCTATGGCCAGAAGTGCTACAGTTGAGTATTTCAGGACGAAGAAGGAATTGAAATTTCTCAAAAACATCCTTTTTTGTCAAGAAATTTACACGTGTGGCTAAGAGTAAGTCTTTCGTCACTACACAGAAACAAAAGCGTTCGCAAAAATGCAAACGGACCGTGAACTAGTTTAACCTAAGAATATGATGTAGTACCCGAAGTCGAGATTCAGTTCACGGTGTATTTTTGCTTGTTCTAGAATTCATGACTACATTTTACGGATCTGGGCACGGTTTTTTCCGTGTACAGGCACAAACAACAAGGAGATTTACCAGAAAGAGCTGCAGAAGCGATTGCTATCCTTAATCAAAAACCACAAAGAAAAAAACATTGTTCTAGCCCGAGTTGGCATCATGCCATAATTCTAAATCTACGATGGATGCTGGAGTGATACGAAGCAAATCAACTAAAAATTCTACGAAAAACCGCATATGCATCAAATTGTCCAAAGTCACGTCCAATCGCGAGATATTGGGCTCTGGTGAAGCGGAAGCATTTGTTCAACTAATTTTGACTACGACGGCTGGACAAAGACGGCTAAAGATCAATTGGTTCACGGGAAAATGAAAGACATGACAATATTGTACGAAAATCAGCTTTTATATTATTGCACTGTCCGTCAGTCATTGATCCACTCCAATAACGCCAATGAATATCATACGGAAGTCTTCTAAATAATATGGATGTCATTTCTAGGAAGATTTAATTGAAGTCACCAGAAGTCTACAAACAAGAACATTTGGTGGAAATTTATTAAAATACGGAAAGAACCAGGAACCATCAAGCGCTGAGTACTTTCCTTAGAAATTTTATCCAGCTTCTATAACAAATAGGGTTACCCATTGGTTTTCACGGATAGTCTCAGTTCTTAAGAGGCTATTCGCTCCTTGAGGCCGGTGAAGCACTCCTCGTATTTTCTTATGAAAATTCTGGAGCTTCTAAGTGCTTTATCTTCGCGTTATTTTATAACCACCTGTGTATGGGTGTTCGATTCTGGGCAATGTGAGAGCGGACTCGCTCGCAAATAATGTTTTACCTTCAATAATGTTTTACCTATTTTTCGGTCAACAGTCACTCGTCAGCTGGCAATACAAATGGAGTAAAGAAGATTTGGGGCGATGGCAATATTCAATCAAACCAAATGTGTCGAAGAAATCTTGGTTTGGGGGGGATGTATGTGGGTCGAGACTTTATTCATGTGATGCCTCGCTTTATGTCCAATCATTATTCTTTGAACGCTCATTTATACCTGGACCTGGAGCGACAGCAATGTCTGTGAATGTGGACAAGGTTATCAGGACCAGATCACGTTATATGAGCTCAAGAGAGACAACCCAATGTACATTTTCATTTTTTTTAATATCTTTTTTTTGTATTTTTTTTTGAAAATGGCGAAAGTCAAGAATAAAACAAAAGTTGTATGATTATTAGTTATGATAAGACGATTAAGAATTTATTATAAATGCTTTATGTAAAGCTTACTTTAAATTCCCGCCTATCGTCCTATCCCCGTTAAATAGATATTTCTATTAACCTCGAGAAGAACGCGAGTAATCCGCTCTACCTCTCTAACTTTAGTTTGAAGACAATTGATGTATATACTATAATAATGAAAACTTGGCTCTGTAATGTTGACTCGATTGAGCCTGTTAAAAATTGTTAAAAAAACATGGAAACCTTAACTATGGAAATCATTTCATGCAGATAAAAATTCAGGTTAGTTTTAAGATATAGCCAAAATTTCAGCCTAATCAGGTTACTGGAAAACTGATTACAACCATTCAAACTTGACCATTTTTTATGAGAACCGGGATTTGGACTTATTGTATTGTCCATCATTATAGATGCATCTTTCGACTAAACCCAAAAATTTAATATTTGGCAAAAAATGATCCTCGACAATGAACTGCATGATTCGGAAAAGGCAATTTTACCTATATTGATTCACACAGTGCTTTGAGAAATAAATAAAGCCATGCTAGTGTGTGTGAGCGACATTTGCCATTTGTCATTTGCCTTTATTTGTCTTCATTGCTGTATCATTTAGTGCCTTGACCAGTGATAGTAAATGTAATGCATTTTGTAATTATGTTGACATTATTTCACATTGTTTCACATTTTTTATTACAATCAAATTGAGCACACGCAAAAGTGAAACGTCATGGAAGAAAATGTCATGACATTTTCGTACTGTTTTCTAAAGCCGATGAAAGAATTCTGCTGTCACCATCCGAAGGTTTAAAAACGTGGTTTATTAAGGTGGTTTGGATTTGGTGATTCTGGCTTATTATTACATACATATCTAGACAAAATGACATCTAGCGCATTTTTCTGAGATCTGCTTGCTCTCACAAACAAATTAGCACCAGAAACAGATACAGGGAGTTATTACCTTCCCGTCGGTAGTGAATATAAATGTTACAAACCTGGTCATTTCCAAACAGTTTGAAATTTGTCGGCAAAAAGAATCGACATTTTTTGCATTCCGTTTACTGTACCTAAAGCGATTGATTATTAGCAATTACTAGAAAAAGTCGCCACGCTTAACTAATAGACTGCTCCACCACACGCAAACATTGAGTTTATAGAAGCTATTTGATTGCATGTTTTCTCCAAGTCAAGATCCATAACGAAAAATGAAACAAAATCATGCGAAATTGCAAGTCAATCTTGCTATTTTTAATTCGGAGGGTAGGCTATTGAATACTGAATGGAGCAATCTTATAATATCTACAAAATGTAAATCTCACATACTCGCCAACTTGTTCCTAATGTATTCGAGAAAAAAAAACTAAAACCATACGAGAGATTTTAAGATAGAGCAAAGTTTCAGTTTGGTTGATTGAAGAGCAATTGAGAGCGTTTAAAAAAGAGCGTTTACCAAATAGAAGTCTTCATCAAACACACTATGAAAATTAATTGTCAATTTTGATCTTCTAATATGCTCTCAAAGGGAGCGGCTAGTGAGGCTTAAATTTACGTCCTTTCATAAATTTTCATGGAACAAACATTGAGCACGTATTTCCATATGACGTGACGTTAAATTAAGGCAAATAAATGATTTTAACATAGGAATACGTTTCTCATTTCTATACCGGGTGTCATTTCAAAATTTTGTGAGAGCAAAGTGAAACGTTTTTTAACGCTAATAATTCTCGTCCACTTCAACAGAATGACGTTATTCAAACATCATTTGATTAGAAAACTTACAAAATAATTGCATTCATATAACAATTAGTTGCTATTAGTATAAGTTGTTCAATGTTTTACTTAAAAATGACCTACTTTTGCTCCCATACAAATCTCCGTATGAAAAGGTTGAAAATATGTTCTTCCCTATCCGGGTCCTCAAAAACGGGTAACAAATGGTTCAAATTGTCTTCTTCTTTCTGTTTCATGTAGTTTCATTCCATGTTGTATACAGAAATAGCCACACACATCCGCTGCAATATTATTTTGCTTTGATGTCGGTGTCTTATTTTAATTTTTGAGGCCCGTTCCCTCTTTAGAATATTGCTTGGTACTGTATTTTCGCGCCTTTCTTTATTCAGGGCTACGCTATCAACGCTCGTATACAGCACGCGAGATGAACAGAAAAGATTTCAGTTTTCCACACGAGCTCTCAGCTGGTGGTTCAGACATGCCTCTGTCCACCTGCCACCTACTGACGCTGGGATATTGAAGCACAGGACATTATATAACATCACATTGTATTTAATATTAAGTTACAACAAATAAAGCCTGTCCATGTTAAATTTCGATCACCAAAATAATAGCAGCGAAAAATATTTACGCAATATTCAACAAAAGCGATTGCTTATTTCACAAGAGTTGTATTTAAATTAGAAACAGTTGATTAAGATGTTAATCCTTCTTTCTTTAAATTCTCGGATTTTCTGTGGCACACCCGCCATTGTTCCGTGCGGCATCCTCAGATACGCCCGCCGTGACGATTCTCCATCTTCTCTTGAAATCATCGGTACCATTTGATTGCTTCTTAGTTTCGAAAAGTTTCCGCTTAATTGGAGCCCAGTACTTCTCTATTGGGCGAAATTCTAGACAGTTTGGAGGATTGACTGTTTTTGGCAGGTATTTGACCTCTTGTACCTTATACCATTCCAAGACGGATTTCGCATAGTGACAAGAGGCCAAATCAGACAAAAACAAGGCCGGAGAGTCGTGGCTTCTGATAAACGGTAGCAACCGCTTTTGCAGACTTGCTTTCTCGTACACATCCTTATTGATAGTGCCGGTAGAGACGAAACTTTAAAATTTTAGATTTTTCAGTGAAATTTTGCTTGGCACCTTTCACACTTTGTACACCTTCAGTTTTTGCCTCTGCTTTAGTTTTGGTACGTATGATTTAAACTTCCCAACTTTGCGAGCCACATTTCGCACAGAAAGATTGGGATTTTTCTCAATAATGGCGACCATCTTCTTGTCCATTTGTCGCGAGCATAGCTTCCGATCCACAGTCAAGCCGATTTGCAAATACAAAATACGGAACTTTTTAGGAATTTTTTAGTTTCTTAGCAAGATAGTGTACCGATAAATTCGTACTTTTGCTGCCGTTCGTACAAAATGCGTTTGCGCACTTCCGCTTGATCTGACGCCATTTTATTTAATGTAACAAGAATGTAAACATGTTGTACCACAAAATGGAGAGTTTCAGCTGTCATATAAGTGAAACGTTTCAGCAATCCGTGAAATAATTCAAAATCTACACTGAGCGAAAAGTGTCTGAAATTCAATGTGGACAGGCTTTAGTTTCAGATATGCATCTATTTACAAACAAAATTCAGCTGTTTGTTGAATTACATGTGACACGAAATTTACATCTTTCATCGATTACAGCTCGTGTAATTTATATTATTTAAAAAAGTTATGGCAGGGAACTACTTCAGCGTAATCTGCCATTGATGCCCCATCGTACAAAAAAAAAGTCAAATTCATCTGTGATTTCAACTTTATGGATTTAAAGAAACGTTTTGTACTAAACTCCAATTCAAGAGATGTTCACCGCTTCCACCGAATATTCTTATTTGTTCATTACTTTGATAGCCCAATGTGGCTTCCTCAACAATAACAAAAACAAAATTGTGCCTCAACAATTCTCGCTCATTTTTGTCTCCCGATCTTCAGAAGATGAAAAAACTCCGTTGGAAGATTTTCATAACGACACCGTTATTAACGAAAAAGAGCGAGGAGAATCTCTCATTGTTACTTCGGTTTTTTTGAAAAGTCGTGTCAGCGAAATTTATTTATTCATAATTTGATCCTTTTGAAAAAGGCCCTTTTGAGGGCCCATGTATAGGCCACGAACCGGTTCAGAAACCTTACTCAGATTGAGGACGTCAATCATAATCACAATTATACCGATGACTGTTGGATTTTTTAACCTATCAGCAGCCAAGGTTACAGCTGTTACAACTTTTTTCCGTTACTGTCCGTCGTTAGGAATACCCGACTCATCATTCAAATTGGCCTGTCTTGAATTCTAAAGTCAACCCACATTCATCCAATTGAAATAAACTCAACCCATGTTCCTATAATGCATTTTGTACCACAATACGTTGAACAAAGCCTACGGCATCCTACGGAATTGGTTTTCGAATCCCCAGAAAACAATTCCTCAACCGAACTAACCCCTAACATCCGGGCTAATACCCCCGCAAGTAAATCACACCTCACCGTGCGCAATCGAGGGGTTACGGAAGGACATCTCACCCTCGAGCGAAGACTTCTGTTGGTGCAAACAACTCACACTGTGCGGAGTGCGGAGTAAGTAACCAACGACTGAGAGCGAAAAACGGACCAACGAGAGCAAGAGAGGGAGAGGGCGGTTCGTCTCCTTGTTATTTCCTAGCACGCAGTATAGTGCCTAACTTACGACGACCAGCCACAGCAGTCAAGTTTTCCCAGAAGATGAAAACGGAAGATCAACAGCTTCAGTGCGTCACAAATAGTGTGCGGAAAGCTCCAAGCTCCAACGTCGTCATTGCCACCCACCTCGTGATGCAAGTGCGGTTTAGTGTTTTGTGTCGTTCGCGCTTCTGCTAGTGCCTAAATTCAATCGGAACAGACAGACTTTTCACGCGAAAATTCAGCCAAGTGTGTGCTACTAAATTTTACCATCCGACGACGTCAGCAAACGGAGGAATGGAAATCGATAGAGTCGAATTGTGTGTTGTGGCCCAGTTGCGAAGGATACACTGAAGGTACACAGTTTTGTTTTTGGGCAGATAAGAATGGAAGACTGTAAAAACAGCGCCACTGCGTAACAGCGTATTATTTGTTTATTTTTGGTGAAATAAAGAATCTTGACTAGCGTGGCTGACGAGCGTCTGACAGAGGAATAAAAATCCTCTCAGTATATAGACAAACTGTTCATCAACCTGATACGAAAACACAAACTACATAGGGTAGGTAGGTACTGGAAGCGGTTCTTCGCGAAGCTTCATCGACAGCGCTTGGAGTGTATTGTTCGTCCCCATACAGGAGTGGTGTGGAGCAGCAGCAGTAGCAACAGCTGTGGCGCCTTATAGTAGTAGTAGCACCGACGAGGGGAGCGCACGCGAGTTCACTGAAAATGAGATTTCAATTTCGATTTCGACGTGTTCGCTTTGACCTTCACCCGGAGAGCGCCAGCGGCGATGGAGTGCGCGCCTTCTGCACACTCACACCGATGAGGAGCCACAGCAGAGTAGCTCAGTCACTGTGCCGCACGGATCGAGGGATACCTCACCACGGTGGTGGAGGTGGAACGAGTAGAATTTTGTACACCGGCGAGGCTGCCCGGGGGCGGAAGGGATTGTTTGCTTTAGGTGAAATCGATTCAGATCAATAATTTGGGTGGCTTCACTCAAAGTGTCGATCGCCGGAGGAATGGGGCTCGTTTCAACAAGTGCTTTCTCGTGAAAGGGATGGTATTCACCTGCGGGTGAGGGTGCAGGTGTAATGCTGTGCCGGGAATTGGTGTGCTTTTCGTTGGAACAGGTCGGTGTGTCTCGAGCGGGTTTGAAATGAGATATTGATAGAAGAAATGATAGAAAGCACATAGCAGTTAGTGTGACAATTGGAAGGCACAATTGTGGGGCTAGGAGTTCAGCCAACATTTTTTCGGTTGATATTTTTTTCCAATTTCGATTTATTCGAGGGATTATCCCAGGTAACCAATAAGCAGTTCCAAAGCGTATTTACGGCAGTCTATCAAGTTATTAACACGCCTTAAATGCTACATAAATGCTGCTATATGGCCCAATATACGACTGCTTTACTGCAATGCTATGATAATGCTTTAGCGAATGCTATTTTGCATTCGAAATGCTTATTACAGGCTACAAGCATTTAAATAGCATTTGAAATTCAACTTTACAACAGATAGCATTCATTTTTTAAACAAGCTGATATAATGCTAATATAAAGCTTGTAGCATCCTGAAAATGCAGATTTAGGCTTGATTTACTGCATACGCTACTGCTTATTACTTATTTATATTACCACCGGAAATTCAGTGGTAGAAATCAAATGAGATCCTAGCTGGTGCCTCATAATGAGTGAAATGTTTAACAGTAGTTCACCTACAGCTACGGATAATCAGAATCATATAAATTTAAGCTGGTTTCGATGGTGTACTGTTGTGTTCACGCAATAGCATGTGGATGACATCATAGGAGCAAAACCATTCATTAGTGCATATCCGTCTATTAAGGATTCTCGTCAGTAAGTTGTTATGATGAAAATAAATTTTGGTTTCAAAATGTCATTCTTCTCGAAAAGGAATTTCTCGACAGCTTGTTCAAAACGACGTATCTGATTTGTTAAGCAAAGATTCAACCTTCAAATTTTTTGAAACTCTTAGCCCTTAATTTTTCATGCAAACTAGGACCACCAACACAGAGAATCATATTTTCTTGATATGATAGTGATGCTAGTTTCTCGTGTGCTGAGAGTCCTGAGAATTTACGTTTGAATCCTTGTTTGCAAAATCAGATACGTCGTTTTGAATAAGTTGTCGAGAATTGGGTTTCCTTTATCGCTTTACACGTCTATCCACGCTAAGAAAAAAGTACCCAAAATTAAGTGTTTTCCCCATCTTGCATGTTTCGTGCATTAATTTAAAATAAGGTATAAGATGAAAACTCGATTTTGGGTTATAACATCTAAGGTACCAAGGCGTATAATTTACCTAATTTTAGGTTATGACGTTTCAAATACCAATGGGTTAAATTTACCTAACTGTTGAGTAACACCATTTCAGCAAGCAATGGATAGAATTTACCTAATAAATTATTGACTTTCATAGTCATACTGTATGGTAAAGTTCATTTCGAGAATGAAAATGTCAGGTTGAAGATGTGCAGTCTTTATTAGAATAAAAATATGGAGTATGAGAAATTTTCTTCAGAACTTTTTTCAGCTACCGTAAATACCGGCGATCAAGCTTTCCATAAGAAAATAAACTAATTTTAAGCACCTACTGACGAGCTTTGGGTAGCTGCTTTCGTCCAGCCGAGTTCTCAATGC
>JASCZW010014023.1:0-23982 GCA_034211315.2 Aedes japonicus | reverse complement strand
CACCATCAGGCCCAGACGTGTCCGTAGTCAGCAAGCTCAATTTCTAGCAGGATGGATTGCCTAGAATTAAATTGACTGACTGAGGAAATTGAAGGAGCGTTTTACGGTGATTTAAGGTGTAGAATCAAAGGAAACAATGAAGGGCGGATCAAGGTGAAACATAAATATCACACACTCCAGAATTTTCAAATTGTCTGATGTTTGCGTTCACTGATTCACTTGCTTGTCTGGACATGGGTATCCCATTTCGTGATCATAGATAAGACCCAAAGTTCTCTTTGGCTAGGTGCTGTTGATCTTAGTTCCCAGGTCCCAGATTCTCTATAAAATCCGTTTATTTAAGTAAACTGATCAAAATGCTCTGGGCCTGTAGTACGAATGACAACCATAGGCAGCTGTAGGCCTGATGTGTATTCCACAGAGTGAAATCAGTCTGAAGCATGCTTGAAGATCTCTCCCTGCACAATGAGATCGTTTGTTCTGCTGCTTCATCTCAAGTATTTATAATTCCACACTTCCTTCTGATGACGTTTCGATTGATGAAGCTTGTCAGCCAGAGCTTTGGCCCAGTACGTTGATCAGATTCGGTTGGCTAAATCGTTCACTCATATCTTACGCTGCTCACGTGCTGGTTGGTAGTATGGTATACGTATGTCTCACTTCAGATTACGAACCTGTAAATGGGATGAAATGTGCCCAGTATTCCAGAGCTGGCCTCCTAAAGGCGCAGCTGTAACACAAACGCCGATCTATGATGCATGTAGTGCGGCCTTGCGTCTGAAATCGAATCAGCATTTGGATTTGCATCTTTGAACCACTTGTGAACTTTGTAGGCCTGCATTTCTACAACACATTATGTTAACTGGTGAAGAAGTTGTTGTTGCATATCTAAGGCATTGATTTTCATAAGGGCCAATAAGCCAAAACAAACAATGGCCTTCCGTGTTCTCGCCGAATGCTAATTCATCATATAATTATCAGGATGATTGTAGCAGAAGAGAAGTTCCCTTTCACAGAAGCAGCATGAGTCAGATTTCAAGGAAAGGGACATGTTTGCTTGCGCCATTGGCTTCAGATACATTTGTTTTTTATGCAGATTACTGCGTACTAAGTTGAACTTTGTGGTATACCTGCTCTTACATTCCGCATCTTGTGAACTGATGCAGAGGGATAAAGCACCAACGGTTAATTTTCCAGATGATCACACGATTCTCTCCTGCATCTCATGGAATCTATTGCCTGACAAAACCGATGAGCCAAAATCATGCCTATCTGACAGGTTGATGCATGTCTGCACTTAGTAGAGTTACCAAAAAATGAAAAAAGAGGCTATGTCTGTACTCAACAGGGCCACGTAGGATCAGCATTGCACTAGGAATGAGCACAGCCGAGAGGATCTTCGATATTCCAATGTGACTGCGTCTATCAAGGGCCATATTAGTATGCAATTAAATATGGCAGTATTTTCCAAATTATGTAATTTGAGCACTAAACCATTTGTGTATATGTCTTTCATTTTGTTGGATTTTCCATAAAATAGTAAAAATGATAAATGGAAAATAAATTGTTACAAATATCCATTGCTCATTTTACTCGTTTTTATGGGAAAATCAATAAAATTGAAAGACATATGCGAATAGTTTAGTGCTCAAATTATATAATTTATGCGAAATACTGCCATATTTAACTGTACATATACTAATAGCTGTTGTTTTATTTGATAGATTTACCGGTCACACCAGATTATCCGAAGATCTTTTCATCTTTATTGCTCATCCTTAATTTTTTAATGCTGACTGCTACTAGTCATTATTTGTCGGCACAGGCCTTAATAATTTAGTGCGGTGGCACTTTTTTCATTTTTTATTGCTCTCAAACTTCCTTTAATCATTGTTGCCTGCCGAAAATGGGATCGCTTCACTGAATTCTGTACACTAAAGTATCCGCATGAGAATGCGATAGTTCCTGAATATCTTGAAGGTGATGTAGTCATATCAAATCGCATAATACGCCAGGTGCTTCAAGTAGCGTCCAATTTCGATCGGTTTGAAATCGACTGATGCCTTTGCCTCTGAAGAATACGGAATGATGGCCTCTGCCGAGCAGGCGCACGACGGAGGTTTGCATCCACAGAAATCACCGGCATCTCGATTTATCACGAGAGCATAGGATGGACCAGAATGGTGACCATGTTCTCTACCGATTACGATCTGGAATCGTCGACAAAAACTTATATTCACTGGAAAATCAAACGTTGCGGATGTGATGATGCGATAATAATCCTCCATCAGCGAAGGACATCTATACAGTAGTGATGTCTGATTCAAGAGACAGCAGAGCGTTTCCAAATGCTGTGGAAATCGAAACTATTCATGACTAATGGCAAACTCACGATACACTTCACTGAAAATCTATTATATACTACACAAACTAGATTACACTGCCTGTAAACACACCAGCACACAAATGCTCGTACATTGTTTGAACATTCTAATTTATCTGGTGAAATGCCATCATTACACTTTGTATTAATGCCCGAGCGAATTGCTGCCTTCATTTATCGTACTCATGCATGATAGTGTTGTTGCGCTGGATGCAGGGAATAATTTATCTATCCTAAAAATAAGAATTACGCTGCTCACATCATGCAATTGCTATACCTGTGAGGTTCACGGATTCAATAGCTCGTTTAAAATCTAAAAAGATTATAGCTCGTTGCATGTAAAGTTAACGTAAGACTACGTAAAGGCCCCAATGAACGTTGTTCTGCCAAATTCATGGGATTGTATAACACACGATGACTAGTTAACCAGCCGCACCATAGATTTACAATTAAATGTAGTTGTACCGTACGATAGGATCAATCGTATGTAAATTACTATATTGTTCATGACGATGTATGATGACAATAAAGTTGTTTCCGTTACTTAATGGGGTCGCGATATCGACACAATGGGAAGAAGAGGCATCTGGTCCACAAAATGTTTTCTGAACAATTATCATTGATTTTATTGCTCACATTTGCCGAAAATTGTTGGTAAGGAATAAAAGATTGCACGACATTATCATTCGATACAAAGAATCACATGGTCTACAATAATTAAATGTCATTTACATTATCTTCATTGTACTGCACGGTTATTTTATCCGCAGTTCAACGATACAGATTGTCGCAGAGCAACATTGCATGAAGGTTCAATTTAATGGAGTTGCCGATTGGCAGGTGCAAGTATGTAGAAAGCTCCATGATCTGTCTCAGAAATACTATGGCCTGAAGACGGTTTGAATGTTGGCATGAGAGGCTGCACGACTGCGGCGTTGATAGCGATCGGTTGTTTACATCAAGGCCAGGCATCTCGAGTTCATCTATGACCAAAGTCACTCACAACATTATATTTCCAAAAATCAGATTCCTGTTGTTTATTGTTGCTACCTGAAACCCAGAGAAATGATAGCCACAAACTAGCTGTGATGGTCGTTATTCTTCAAATTTCATTCAGCCCTGTGAAATAACAAATGAATATCTAATTGACGATAATTAGTCTGGTATGCAGCGCTACTCCTCTAGAGTGAATCTCAACAGTCCAGGTATTGAGTTGTTGTATTGTGTTGCATTTACTGTTTCCAGAGCGTATCTCCTTTAGAGATCTTCAATTAACTGAAAATCCACTTCGCATGTGTTCAATCCTTCCTCATGGTTACCATGGAGATTTTATCTTCACGGTATACAGAGGAGATCTGCATGATGATCAACCGAAGTCTCCCGATAGCAGATCTTCCAGACAACTGTATTTATAACGGAGAAGGGTCACGTTTACTGGTCCATTCCAAGTCAAGGGAAGAATCACACTTGCTGAATTGCGGATCTGCATCGATCCACTTCATTTGGTACTGATCATTGCTCCATGTGGCTCAACTCGTCAGGGTAGATTAACGTAGCCGTAGCCCAATTGTAGACATTGATTGAATAAAGTCTGGGTTGGAAAGGAAGGTTATATTCTCTCAGCGGTGTGCCCGCTGCCGTCGTTATGGCTTCATTTACTGCTGTCCTGAACTTTGTCCAATCAATATTACGAGTTAGATCGTGCGCCGCGACGTTGATGTATTCCTGAGCAGACTGGACCGAGCGCCGGTGACATTCCTGTAGGCCAGTGGATCAGTACCGTGGGGATCCTGGATCACATTCGCTCTGTGCAATCCGCCGATTATGAATCTGCGAACAGAGTGTGCAGGGTCTGATCTACTGCCAACTCAGGGATGGACCAGCCAAACGTGTTACTTTCTCATTGTTGAGAATCTGTCATACTGAAGTTGTCACAGAGGGTCTGTATGTCAGGAAGACCGGATTTGTCATCGTTGCAGATCTCCTCAGCCTGTACCGCGAGAGCTAAAATCTCCCATGATGCGACCATGAAGTAGGAAGGACCTAGACACATATCTGACAGAGGTGGTTTTCGGTTAATTGGGGCTCTAAGAGGAATACATGCAGACAGTATACATGCAAACGCTACTACAGCACTGGCATGCGACGACTTCAATGTACCTGGACACTGGTGAAAATTCACTCTACTAGAAGGAGGTAGCACTTTACGCTACCGAGACTAGTTATCAAGATCAGAATTAGGTATTCATTTGTTATTTTTCCTGTACTGCGCTAGTAGGGTGCTGAATGAAAATTTGAAAAATAACGACCGTCCACGAATATTTGAGACATTTTGAATACTAGTAACTTTGTCATTTCTCTATGGGTTGCTCGAAATTAGCAGCTTTAATAAGCTGTAAAGTCAATTTGAAAATACGTCAAAATGATATTCAGTAATTGACTTTGAATTGGCAGGCAGACTTTCAACAAAGATACTAACGCGACAAGAATAATGGTCTCCAGCTAACCGATCATATCGACACACTCTTCCAGTCGTTACGCTTCATCATGCCAACATTCAAACCATCTCTTAGGGCCACCAAATTATTTCTAAAGAGCACGTCATGAGAGCCTTCTAACATACTTGCTTTTCTATACCAATCCAACCTTCCATTAGAACAGAACCTTCGTTGCACGTTGTCTCTACCACACAAACAGAAACTAATCTAACATTATGTTGAACTACCCGGATAAAAATAACCGTACATATTACCAATACAAAAATAATATAAGTAACATTTAAATCTATTGCCGACCATGAATCTTATTGTTCTTGTATCATGGTAAATGAAAAATGAATATTGTCATTACAATAGATCTACTATTCAACCTATATGCTAGAATTTTCAACAAATGTGAAACAATAAAATCAATAGTAATTGACTCAAATTTGTTCGGAGAAAAACGATTTTTTGATAGTTAAGATGCATAACAACCCCCCTGATTCTATTGTCGATGTCGCAATTTACATTAGATTCTATTGTGAAACAATAACTTTTATTGTCATCTTATCGTCATGAACAATATAGTCAATTTTACATACGATTGATTCTATCGTATGGTTACAATACATTTAATTGTAAATCTATGAGATTTTTTTTACGCAGACAACGCATAAATGGTTTAACGTACACATGAACCGGTCGTGTGTTATACACAATCCCGTAATTTTTGGCAAGGCTTAACGTTCAGTTTACACGGTATGCTACCTAGTCTATACGTTAACTTTACGGCACAACCTCATTGAGCTGCAGGTCTATGTCGCTTTTAGTTTTTTAAACGAGCTGTTATTGAATCCGTGGTTGGATCTCTCTGTAGGCCACGCTAATCCTGAAAGAGGTTACTTGATTAACGAGCAGCGCTCTAATTCTTATTTTAGGATAGATAAATTATTCCCGCCCATCCCAGCAGCAACACTATCATGCATGAGTACGATAAATGAGAAACAGTGATTGGCTTATCTTCACGAAATTCATTTCGGGCATTGTAACAAAAAGGTGTAATGATAGCATTTCACCAGATAGCTAGCATTAGAATGTTTCAAAACAATAGCACTGAAGCATTTGTTCTTTTGTACAAAATCCATGCATATACGAAACGAGGTAACTCTAGTTTACGATATAGCGTAACAGTATGTAAATAAATTTTCAGTGAAGTCATTTGTCAATAGTAAGGTTTGCCATTGAATCATGAATAGTTTCAGTCTTCCAACAACGTTTAAAACTGTCCAGACTGGCTCTGGCTATTCTCTTTGGGCAACTTGCTGAGAACAGTCCTGCAGCCATAGGTGCATCCTTGCACTGATGGAGGATTATTATCACATCGCATCACATCCACAACGTTTGGAAATTTTCCAATTATTATAAGTTTTGTCGGTGTTCAAGATCGTATCGAACAAAACATGGTCACCATTCTGGTCCATCTATGCTCGCAATTCGTCGATAAATCGGAATGTTGGAAAGTGAATTTACTCTATTGGATACAAAGCCTCAAAATCGTACGCGTACCAAACGCCGCTCAGCAGAGAACATTGCTCGCTGTTCAGGCTGAAAGCGAAGAAGACAAGCAATCAGTCAGGTCTCTCAAACCGATCTCAGGAATTGGAGACACTTTGCGAGGCTACACTTGGCGTATTATGCGATTTTGATCTCTGGCCTGCATCCTTATAAGATGATTCAGGAACTGAAACTGCAGACTAATCATCATGCGCCGGAAGTTCTGCAAGACATTGGGCCTTGTGAGTCAATCGAAACTGATCCTGGATTTCACTGTGTTACGATTAATCATCAATTAAAAGAGAGATTTGAGCAATAAAAAATGAAAAAGTGCCATTAAATTATTAAGGCCTGTGCCAACAAATAATGTGATCAGCATTAAAAATTAGGAATGAGCAATAAAGATGAGAAAAGATCTTCGATAATCTGATCAGACCGGTAAATCTGTCAAATAAAGCAACAGCTATTAGTATATGTGCAATTAAATATGGCAGTATTTCCGCCAAATTAGTAATTTGAGCACTAAACTATCGCATATGTCTTTAATTTTGTTGATTTTTCCATAAAACAGTAAAATGAGCAATGGATATATATATTATATCCATTGCTCATTTTACTGTTTTTATGGGAACAATTTCAATAAATTAAAAGACATATGCGAATAGTTATAGTGCTCAAATTACATAATTTGGCGGAAATACTGCCATATTTAATTGCACATATACTAATCAGCTGTTGCTTTATTTGATAGATTTACCGGTCACAATTAGATTATCCGAAGATCTTTTTCTCATCTTTATTGCTCATTCCTAATTTTTTAATGCTGGATCACACATTATTTGTTGGCACAGGCCTTAATAATTTAGTGGCACTTTTTTCATTTTTTGGTGCTTTTTCTGAATTACTAAGTGCAGGTAAATATTTTCGGGCCATTTTCATCAACTAATACGAAGCGTATTTTTTGACTCATCGAGTTTTGATCAACAAACAAAACTGTTCGTCATGGCATGCAAGGAGAATCCTCGTGTGATTCAATCATTCTGGAAAAATTAAACCGTTTGGTTAGCTGCGTCCTCTATACCATCAGAAATGCTTCATCGAGTCATCCGGGTATGAGAGAAAAGTCGGGGTGGGGCTTTTTTGTCCAATAGGTATTGTTTAAATCATAAATAGCATAGAAAATTGGATCTAATATATTCAACATCCCTCATTCCCGCATGAAGTTTCAGTGTTTTCTTGTAGTTTGTAAACATATCGTCCTTATTGGTAGACCCTTTATAAGATGCGAATAGTAAACAGGGCTATACCACAAAAGTTCAACTATAGTGCACGCAGTGGTTCTACGCCACAAGAAATAACAAATCGACATGCAGAGCCAATGGCGCAAACGCAAACAATGGCTCCTTTCGCAAATTTCTTGAAAATGCAAACTCGCGCAAGTAAACTACCACTTCTATTGAAAAGGGGAACTTCTCTTCTGTACAATCATCCTGGTAATTCACTATGGTTAAGTTAGCATTCGAGAAACTTACGGAAGAAGCCATTGTTTACGTTTGCGACATTGGCCCTTATGAAAATCCATGCCGAAATCACAAACCAGATATGCAACTTAATAACTTCTTCCTGGTTAGCATAGTAAGTGACTGTAGAATGCAGTGCCCTCAAAAGTTCTAAGTGACCAAAAAGTGCAAAATCCCAAGTATATTCCAACTGATTCGATTTCAAGTTTTTCTACTAAAACCGCTACTTACGCCATCATAATTTCGTCGAGGGAACGTGATTTAACTGCACCTTTAGGAATTTAATACCGGTCATTTTTGGAGACACATTTCATCCCATTTACGGGTTCATCGTAATGTCTGAAAACAAGAGAACACTACGGCATACCACTACTACCAACCAGCACGTGAGCAGCGGTAAAGATATGAGTGTGAACGATTTAGCCAACCCTATGAAGTCACAGTCCAACGTACCACTTAGATGACATTAAAGCTCTGGCTGACAAGCTTCGTTGGAAACCGAAAGCTCAGGAGAACTCACGTCGGACATCAGGAAGGAGAGTAACGAACATGTGATGAGCTGACGACATATGTTCGGAAAGTCAAAAACGGACCACCATGCCCTTGAGATAACAACAAGAACAAACGATCTCATTGTGCAGGGAGAGCATCTTCAATCATACTTCAGCTTAGTCCCTTGGATACATCGAAATCTACATACCTATGGTTTGTCATTCGTTGCCTAATGAGGAATACCCCCAGAGCATTTTTGATCCAGTATGCCTTTGGTTTTGGTGTGATTTTTGTTTCTGCGTAAATAAACGGATTTTCATAAATAAGAATCTGGGACCTGGGAACTAAGATCAACAGCTTTACAATACAAAAAGAACAGACAGCTGCAATCTGTGTCCGCGAGAAATGGGACCATTTATGTCAAACAAGCTGGAATGGATCAGAGTGTTGCTGTGGAAACATCGGATGATTTGGAGAAAATTCTGAATTGATTGTGACCTTATTCTTGTATGCACCTTTATGTTTCCTATGACTCCGTTCCTTCATTGTTTCCTTTGATTCCTACCTTAAATCCTACAACATAAAACCACCTTTCCTATACAGTTTCCTCAGTCAGTCCAATCCAATTCTAAGATATCCTGTCCATCCCCTGCTAAAAGTCAGAGCTTGCTGTTCGCTTGGACGTCTAAAAGATGATGCTGTGGTTTTTGAGCCAGCACTTATAACAACTTCTCATAGAATCAAATGGTGATTTACTATGCTGAAATCTTGTTTGTTTGTAGTCATTATAACTGATCTTTATATGTTTTGGAAATGTATGAACTGTTCAAGAATGCAGTTGAATTGATGAACGCTTGTGTAGTGCTCGAGATCAATTCTCTATGATCCTGTCTGTTCAATGTTTTGATAATGGATAATCTTCCTGTAAAAGACACCTCCGCCAATTGGTGCATTCCAGGCTTAGTGATGAAATCAGCTTTAATTCCTGTGAAACTTTCGGTCTGCTGTGTAAATAGGAAAGGCTTTGTGCCCGAAATATGACTAAATTTAACAAATTCATGCAAATCATACTTATGATCAACGTCGATATTGTCTGCGCATGCGGAACCTGTTTAAACGATTGGATTAATAATAGCAGAATAGGAGTGATAATTTCTGTTAAAAATGGTTTGAACCACAATATTCTCGAATTATCCACTGAAATAGGTGAACAATATTCCGAATTGATTGTTTTCGAAATTAGCGTTCAGAACCATTAGAAGCTTTTTGGAGTACTATATAATCCCCCTGAACATGATTGATCTGAGAATGTAAACACTTTACTTTGTCGATTTGGTGCGCAATATGATGGGATTTATTTTCTGGGTGTATATACTAATTTTGAAGCAGTACTAAACGCTCATGGTATGTTTTATCTAGGTATGGAGCATAGTTTTTTTTTCATCCAAAAGGGTCATCACAATGTTATGATCCCAATCATTTTCTCATTAAGGCTTCATAATAATGACATAGGTAATGACTCAAAGGGCTAAACAAAAATTTTATGCTGCACGGATTACAACTGGTCTACCTCCAAAATTGCTCGAGAAAAATAAAAAAAAATATTGACGTGAACAATTTATGTGAAAAGCAATGCAATAGTTTCACAGCTCATGAAATAAATACTTACTTTTCTGAAAATGTCAGCACTAGTGACCGTCACCAACAGTTGCGTTTTTTCCAGATGCTGTAAATGATCTCATACCATTCCAATGAAAATGAATAGCACTTTGAACTCCATCCAGAATGGATTAGCATCCTATGTGTTCTTTCTAAAGCTTTTTAAAAAATTCAAATATTCCAATACATAGATGAAAATAAGCTTCTAAGTATCATCTAGTAGGCCTAAATATAGTACAAAGACAGCTATGATGACAGTTTAAGATGACATCGGCTTTGTTTTAATTGTATGATGTATGATATGTACTACCACCCATTGTAACACGTAAACTAAGTCCGATAGCAGTGAGCTCTCCTCGCTGTTAGACTTGATCGAACTTTAATAACCACTGATTATCCTAATCATGCCATTGTATGAAGTGCCAAAAAGGGGTTGGGTGGATCGATAGGCAACATCACTTATACGTATCCACAGGGATATAAAGAATCTCCTTCCAACAACAAGATTGAACAATTGGTCAAAAGAGCAAGCTATCTAACATGAGGATGCCCCAATGGGCGGGGAGAAGAGCCCGCCCTCTATTCAGAAACTGTTAACAATGGGGAGTTGGCATTTCCACTCTCCCCATCCAGAGTGCTTCAATCGGGTGCCCTGATGGTCCCTCCCATTCCCATGAAATATTTATATAATAGTGTATATATTTATGTAAATGAAAAATACTGCAATCACTCGGTATCTATTATTTATGATCTCTTTCGGTGGATCCTGAAATATAAGAAATGTTGTAAAGTGTTAAAGTGGAGTTCTATGTTTTCGCACTTAAGCACCTTTTCGTTCGTTCGGCTTTGTTTCAATTGACGGCAAACCCGTTTTGTTAATTCTCTTAGATTTTTCTAAAGCTTTTGATACAATAAGCCCTCTATGCTCTAAGCTCTGTAGTTAAATTACAAAGGCTTCAACGCAGTTCAATAAGTGTATGCATACCTCACCGAAAGATTTCAAAGCGTTTACAATACTAGTTACTTCTCTCGTTTGATACCAGTTGAATTAGGTATTCCTCAAGGATCAATTTTGGGACCAATTTTCTTTACTATGTGCAAACATGGTTTACCAAATGTTTTGACGAGCAGCATTATCTTGATTGCTTTATTCACGGTATGGATTTCATTGCCAATTTAGTAAATTCGAAGATTTGTCAAACATTGCTGAGTAGTCTTACAAGAACATGTTGTCGATCAATGCTGGTAAGTCTTATGCAATGTTTTTAACTTTAGCTTATATAGTAGAAAATTGCCTCTAATTACATATACCAAATGGGAGCCAACTAAATTATGTAGAACAAGCAACGAGTCTAGGTATGAGTATCAAGAATAATTTCGACTGTTATGATTATATCTTTCAACAATGACGTAGAATTTACTCAAAATTAAGAACTCTTCAACTAATAAGACATTTTCTGCCATCAGATGTCAAGATAATGTTATTCAAAAGACTAATTTTTCCATATGTTATTAACTGCAAATTTTTATTTCTACAAGCATCGCCAAATGCTAAGAACAGATTACGTGTAGCATTTAATTCCTATATTAGATTCGTCTTCAATCTGACTCGTTTTGATCACTTTTCTTTCTACAAAATTTTAAAAATTTGAAACTTCTTTTTTCCAGAGGTGTCGCCTATTGGAACGCATCAAATACCACTATTCTTTTCAGCTCTAATTTTGAACTCAATCCGAGAACGCGACCTATCTTGATCGCTTGCAAAACGAGTAAGATCAACAGGTGCGGATAAATCATGCAGTTGCCTTGGTTCAAATATTATTGTGATAATAGGCTTTGATTTATTCCAGCAATCGAATAATCTTCATATATATTTAAATTGAATAAAAGTCGCCGCCTAAATGTGATAACCGGCAGAAATTGATCACAGAATTGTTTAGCTGTTATTTTATGTAACAAACTTATCAGAGACCTAATCTCCAAGAAATTTGCTCCATATGATACAGGAAATCTGCAAAATCGGGTAGTACAGATGGCTCTACACTTCGTGTTAAAGGAGACCCAACTGCATTTCAGCGGCTGGAAAATACATCTTCCACCCACAGCATGACATCATGAATTTACATTCCGTTCATTATCAACTGGTCTCTTAACTGCAATCACGTTGCAATCACTGATGCCCTACTTTATTGAAACCGAAAGTCCATGTTCAATTAAAACTCCAACTCCTCAACTCAGCAAATATTTTACCGTTTTGTACCACGCCTTCCACCAAACATTGGCCAACCTTCAAACGGCTTGCGAGCATGTACAAATTCATCGGTCAAAGAACATTTAAAGCATGTTCACTGCAGCAGAAAACGCACTCACCTTGAATGGTGGAAAAATCGGTTGTAGTTTGCGCGATGTAGCTTCGTGTTTGCACAGCAGCCAAAAAATTTACGATCCAAACCACTCCGGCACTCAATCGTTTGATCATCACTGTCTCGTTTTCGTCAACTCTACTGTGGTTGACTTGTTTGCTTGATTTCAAAGTGTAAAAATGTTGGTATGTGGGTTATGATCTTTGCTCATCATTTGTGATTGGAAATCGATTATTATCGTTAGTCGGTGCTACTTTTGTCGTAAAGCTGACTTTCATGGATGGTTTGAGATTGCTGGTGTGAAAATTCACTGTCAAACTAATCAAGGATGAAACATTAAACTTATGAATACGATCAACGCTTGCAAAGGTTTGCCTTCATATCAAATCTGAGCATAATTAGACCTGGATTTACCGGTTTCCAGCTAATTTCAATAAACACGTACATAGTCAACATCATTTTCCAATTTGATATAATTTTAAAGCGCCGCCCCTCTGCATTCACGCTTAAGCGTAAAACCCGGTTGCACACTTAGATTTTCCTAAGGGCTAACAAGTTGAAAATTGAATTGATAAATGTGAGCGATAAGCAACAACCAACTCAGGAAAATTTCTACAGCGCGATCGAACAGAACTCGAACCAACTACCAACGAACTCAATGATTTCACCAGCACCAGCTGATTTAATTTCCCTCGCAGCAATACGCAGCTGCCCAAAGAGAAACGCTCGACTTATAGTAACACTTTCGATGCATCAACTTCCAAGGTCACGGTCTGAACGCGGCACACGCCATCGCGAACCATCTAATCAACCTGCCCTGCACTGGTCGCCACTGTCTGCGGCTCGACAAAAAGCCACTCATCGCAGCAACCGTTAATCGCAGCGCATAACCATGGTTGATATTGCTTTTTTCTCCTTCTTCTTCTTCATCTTCGTGTGTATGCGAAACACTCGAAACACATGATTATGATACTGTAATAAAACTGATTCGGCCGGTATGCACCTCGTGCCGTGCGTGTGCACCTTCAGCCAAATGTTGCAGCCGGTCCATGTTCAGGAATCGGCAGCACACACGTGTAGAGAAATGACGAGACAGACGGAGAAAATGTAGAACTCCGTAGATGGTAAGTGGCGTGTTGCGTGGGTCAATTGCCGTTTATTCGTTGGTCATCTTGTGTATGAATAGTTAACAGTATAATGCTAGTTTTTCATGCAATTGCATAATTCTGTTGGGACTCTCGGTCACTGGAACTCGGTGAAAAAAACGGTCTACTACCTAAACCAACTGATGTTTTTCTCACTTTTCCAAACTTCTGAAAGTGGAAGGCCTCAAGCCACGTAATCGCATTTGATGCACACAACTGAATAACAACTCTGCTCGAGATGTTTTACCGCATTGCACGACTGAGTCTGTTTTGCAAGTAAATAGTAGCAGCCAGTACATAATCAATACCGGCAGTACTTGGGAATGATCAGCTTTTACGAATCAACGTACAGCTGTTTGTTGTTTGTGAATTATTCGCACCAACTCCTACACCGGTCTCGAAAGCAGCTCAAAACTGGAATGAGCGAATTTTGCCCCTCAAAGTGGTAGCAATAGGCAGTTAAAGGTGTAACGTATCTGCTTCCATGCACCGCTCTGAACGACCTTCGAATCTCGTAGCTGTTTTGCTGCTTTCGTGCCAGTTGTCCACATGATTCAATGATAGGTAGATAGTGGTTTTGCTTGTTTGGATAGAGATGATGGTGAAGGTTCTGAGTTTCCTGTACCAAATAAGCGATGTAGTCGGTTGAAGAAATATACAGATACAGCTTAAGTATAACCAATTATAAAAATACGATATGCTATTTATAAAACATCAATTCAAGGTCAATCCTCAAACATAACACCTATGATTTAAACAACCACGCTTTCACTTTTAATTTTCAAAAAGTATCCAAAAATCAAAGAGAAAAGAAGAAATGACTGCATTGAGATCTTTAAATATAGTCGTTTTAAATCGTAAGATCAATCGCGTCTACATTGGTAATAACAATAAAATTTTAATTTGTTTACAAAAGGGATATTAAGCCAATTTCCTTTAGTAATTGGATTAACATGTCTTCGTGTTTTTTTATCATATTTAAGTAATTCCTGAAATTCTTCTTTAACAAAATGTTTTTTTTTTCTTTGATTTACTAAATCTTTACATTCTACCAAAATGTGTGTAATTGATAAGTTTTCTGAACATCTAGAACTAATGAGTGGCTCTTGATATGGTGCTAGGAGATATCCAAGTGATAGGCGAGTAAAGGTTGTACGGAATCAAATTGCACCACTTTTAAATGGCAGTAAGTTTTTACCCGTTGGATATTTTCTATTGAAATTTTGGGGGAATTACTTCAATGTGTATCTGCTGTGTAAGTTTCACTAGCAGATGTGCAATCGTTGCAAAGATGGAGTCGGAAGAACAGCAGCGCACAGTGGGGAATCGCTGGTCATTAATCCAAAATACAAAATTCACGTTGAAGACTTTTTGTATTTTTTCTGTAATAATACACTATTGAAATTTTTAAATCCAAATTCTTGAAGTGATTGGACTGAATTTGAGTTCTGTACGATTCTTTGAAGTATGTCACCTCTGTGTTTTTTCGATTTTTTGAATAAAATTTTAAATATCACATAATTCGCTAGAGCTCTACCATTGACTTGAACTAAGATAGTGTTGAAGAAAAAGTTCCTTGAAATAAAATATAGAACAAATCTGCATCTTTTATTTTTTTTTAATAGTACAAAAATTTAGTAATATTTGAATTTAAACGAAAAAAGTGTGATTTTTTTGTGAAAATCATGCACCAAAACTATGAAGCCCGGGTTGGGGTTAGTTGTAAATATTAGATAAAAATGTTAGTTTTCAAATGCAAATGGCCTTTTGTAGCGCAGACTTGAACAAACTGATCGCTATTCTTTGTCACACCCCTATTCATCTCTGTTCCGTATTACTAAGCTACTGAAAGAGCGTTCTGTTCATCAACCATCAAATCTTTAATTTGTATCTGGCTGCTTAAGCCTATATTCTGAGCCAAACTGTATTATTGAAGTGCATGTAGTACCTAAAATAACTGTGAATATGGTTATTTCCTCAGAATTATCAGTCGTGGATTATCTGAAATAAATGTTATGGTCTGGCTAAATTATTTCTGATGAACACTGCTTTTTATGATTTTAAACAGATATATAAAGCGATGAAACATCAAGGATCGCTAGAAAAGATGAAGGCAGCAGCAATCAACTGTTTTCCGTTGGATAAGGATAAGGAGTTCGATAGTTTTTGGAAATCATTCAATAAGAAATTTCAGCACTCGCAAAGGAAGCGTAACCGATTTGTGGCAGACCATTCGGAATGGCTGGACGATTGTGCATTACCACCTTCTAAAGAACCGTCACCGAGAGCAAAACCTTTGGAATTCTTTGATGAGTGTAGTAATCGAACAAAACGACGGAGAACTGAAGAAATGAGAGCTAATCATTCTGCAAATGACTTTGCCGCAGAGATGAGCATGAGTGCTGACCATAATTACAACACTGCAAATTAAATCAAACAGGCTGTTGATCCCAATAACAATCCCACACAAATTATACCTGAAAAAGCGTTGTCTATTACGGTAAAGTCAAAATTGTCAAGACACGCACATGAAATCATAAGGGAACCAGTAAAGGACAGATACGAAAATTAATTTAAAATATTTATTTTTCGCACCTCGGCACGCTCGGCACGCACCTCCTCAATCTAGCTGAAGTCAGAAGGATAACAGTGCCCAGGCTGCACTACCAGCTAAGTACGCAACCCTTAGCTGGCGGTCTTTGTCATCTGCTGACCCGTGGAAGCATGAGGTAGGAACTTGTGAGGACCAGAGCTATGTTGCGGGGACGCACGCTCCATCACAGTTGTCGACTCACCATTTTGCAGCTAAGGAGGTGCTAAGGAGGTAAATTCCGTGCCGAAGCATCTCAACCCCCCGAACGACCCGGAACTGCGGCCAATTGAAAATTACTGGTCCATCATAAAGCAGACACTTCGGAAGCATCCTAAGCGAGTGCCACACAAAAAAAAGTTGGTCCAAATGTTGTACAGGACCTTATGAGTAGTGTAAAGAAGAAGGTTCGTGCATTTGGATTTGGAATTGAAATTGAATAAAAAAAAACATAGGAAAATAGTCATAACATGATGTAGAAGGAGACGTTCGCTCATCACCATGAGGCACCAGGAGTGAACAATAATGTTTGCTAGAATGAAAGATATGAAGGGAAAGTGTTGAAAGTTCCGTCAGTGTACGGTAGGTTGGAAATAGAACAGATGTATTGAAAATTGAGCGACGAATTGGGTAAAGTAGTACCCAAACCATGGACGTCACCCTTTGCCTAACATCCCACTGCGGGGTTGGTCGAGACACGGACGAGTCCGCCACCTCAACAGGCAAAAGGTGACGTTTGGAAAGCGCTCATGTACCACTGATGGCTTTGTGATTGTTATTCTAGTTATTATCTGTTCTGATGCGCACATGGGAGAGGAACTCTTTCCTTTTTTGGCTTTGTTATGATTTGCAACGTCGGAGATCACTTAAGTTAACATGTTTTATTCTACTCCCTGAAAGTTTGAAGATGATTGGTTAAATGGGCGAATTTTGCCGAATATATGTGTGTGTTGCAATTTGATTCTGTACACCTTTTAATTAAAAAGTTTTCTGAACATCTAGGTTCTTGATATGGTGTTAGGTGATTTTCGAGTAATAGGCGAGTATGCCCGAGTCTTATCCTAGTAAGTGCCCGTTGTTCTTATAAATCCAAGTGGTCCTTGCCTCTACATACTTTTTTCTTTTAATCTGGTCAATTGAGTACCTAGATTGGACGGACTACACTCCATTTGCGAAACTTCCCACATTTTCCTAACTAAGAATCAATTTGAATTTGAATCTAGGAAGTTTCTCATACACCATGTATGGAGGATTTTCCATCGCTTGCTAACGAGTCCACTTCTTCAGTACCTGGGATTCCTGCAGGGCGTAGGACATTCGGCATATGGGTCTTTGGCATATGGATGTTTGGCCGAAAATTTTCCATTAGCATAAATGCGGAGAAATGAGAATCTAAAAAAGTATTTTCAAACGCATTAGATCTAAAAAAGGAAATAAGGAACCAAAAAAAACATTCTAGAACGCATTAGATAGCATCCCGATATTCAAGACTTTTTGTTAAAATTTTTGTCTTGATTATCGAGATTTTCAGCCTCGGGCTGGTACATCTCCCGTCGTAGTCAGTCAATCACCACTTTTGGGCATTTTCATAACTTCTCCGGGGGTGAGATTTGAACTCGTGACTTAGGCGTAAGAGGTATGGATGTTAACCAATACGCCGGGGTCGGTTTTTTTTGTTCTTATAATGGGCCGTTGCTTCATCTGAAATGAAAATTATGTTTGAGCAATATATTTTGTTTAGTGAAATCTATAAATTGCGATATAAACAATTGAATTGCTATTGAGTCATGGGTCAACTCTTCGGATATTTTGATAAAGCTTTTATTTTCCTATTTATTGTTTTTCTTGTCATATACTTCAAAAGGGTGTATAGTTGCTCAAACATTATTCCATTAGTAACCCTGAGTTGCATTTTGAATGATAAAAGAATAATTTTCTGAAAAGTCACAAATTTTAATTATTTCCCTCCTATTTGGAAATATTTTTTGTTTTGTAGAGAAGAAGATTGTTCCCTATAAATGAAATCATGAGTTATAGGCCTACCAAATTTTTCAACAAACTACAGAACAATCTCACCAAAGGCGTTATAATTATTTTCAAATCACAACGATCAGTTGTTAGCCACTGCAGAAAAACAACATCTTCTTTGCCATTCCATTCTAATACTGATGAAAGTTCTCTCTCTCTCTCTCTCACTCTCTCTTCTGAAGAAATACTTTTTCACATGCACGGAAATAACAATCTGTAGTTCTGAAAGAGATACTGCAAAAAATTTTGTCAATTATTTCTTTTTGTGGATCAAATTTTGCACTATTAATCATCAATTTAACATTTTCATGAATAGTGCAAACACATACATTATGTCTGTCTGTACTATCCAGAAGCATGCAATATTTAGGTCTGAACTGAGCGAATAAAGTAAATCCAATTTTAAAGACTTTGAATTTTTTTTTTAATTCATGTATGCTTCTTTCAAAGACATCATTGATAAACGCTTCTGTACATGTTCTCTCTTATCATTCCGGATTGGTAAGAGAGTATTATGTAACGTGAGTTTCCCCTGATAAGCATGATTTTTTAGTAGCGCGTAAACGAGTTCCTTTACTGCAATGAAGATTAATTTTGTTATTGTTACGAAATCGAAGCAAAAATCTATTCGTTGTTGTCTGCAATGAAACTGATTTGTTGTTTGTATGAAGAAACCTTCGTGATTAATAAACACTTTTTGACTTATTTTCAAACTGTATGCAATTGGCCAGTATCGTATTTATCAACGATGTTCTGCGCTTTTTTTTATCACCAATTACTTTGCTCAAATAGCTAAATACATTTTTCAAGAGCGCCTACGAAGTTTTACCTCACATTACCTCCATTACAGAAATATTGTTTCTGCATCGACTCAACTTATTGACACGTTAATTTTTTTTGCTATGTATTGAAGCCGAATGGCACCTCGGGATTCACGTCGGAGCAAGATTTAAAAAAAAATGATGTAAAAATTGTTACTTCAAATGTTGGACATGAATAAACTGTTTATTTAAAGATTAAAAAGAAAAATAATAATATTTTCGCTAAGCATAATATGGCGACCACGTTGCTTCAGTGTCCATACATTTATTCAATTTTGAGTAAATAATAACGCCCTGGACATTACCCAAGTTTCAGTAAATTTTTTTGTTTAATTTATTGGATATTGGGTATTGGATACTGTCAACGCTTCCTAATTTTAGGTATTCTTGTCTTAGCATGTTGGCCGCCAATTCATTTACGTATTGGTAGCTTTCGGATATTTTTCAAGTGCTGGAAATTTTGGAGTGTTTTTATAACTACGATTTTTAAATTATTCTATCTTTTAGTAGTAGTCTAGGTCTCGAGTGTTAAACGCAGGCTTTGCTTCACGAAATTCATTTCGTGCATTATACAAAAAGGTGTAATGATAGCATTTCACCAGATAATAAGCAATATACGAGAAACTTGTTCTACGAACAAAATCCATGTTCAAGAAACGAGTGACAACTAATTTACGAAGTGATGTAGAAGGAAATGTTCGCTTATCAACATGAAGCACCAAGAGTGCACATTAATGTTTTTGCTAGAATGAAAGATATGAAGAGAAAGTGTTGAAAGTTCCGTCAGTGTACGGCAGGTTGGAAATCGAACAGATGTTTGGAAACGTGAGCGAAAGGGCAGGGTCCAGTGGTACTCGAAACATGGACGTCATCTTTTGCCTAACATCCCACAGCGGGGAAGGTCGAGGCACGGACCGGATAAGTATGCCATCTCAACAGACGTATGTAAGGTGCTCATGTACCACCAGAGACCGAAACTTTCGCCTACTTGAGAAGAGCAACGTCCTTTTTCACCCGCTTGGAGAAACAAATGAGAATGTGAGAAGCGAGAGATTGTTATACGGTCACAGCAGTTTTCGCGAGAAAAGCAACGGCGATTTATAATTTTCGGAGAGCATGAGTAGCTGATAAATCGTTTCTTTTTCACTGAATCCTAGATGCCGATAATTATTTTTCACATACTTTTTGACAATTGAAAATGCACCCGTCTTCATGCTTGTTTTATTCTGACATCATAATTCTATAATGATGGTCCATGGCGGTACCAGTGTGCACCGACTTGGCCTTATTTTCGGCCAAGATATACCTATTCGTTGAATTTTGGAGAGAGATATTTTCGCATATGCAAGCGAGAGGATTATGTATTATCGGCGAAAAAGGGGAGATGAAAATGTGAACGGTTCGCTACTCATCGACAACCTGCTTGAGAGAGAGAGCATGGTTTTCACCCAGCTGAGTGAGAATTTCGATCTCCGCTTTACCACGCTTTGTGATAGTTATTCTAGCGAAATATTGTGTGCACTCTGTTTTGATGCGCATATTGGAGAGGAACTCTCTCCTTTTTGAAACCTTTTGAGGATCACGGTTTCAAACCACTCCTGTTTGAACCGTTGATCGCAGTGGAAGTTTGTGTCTGCGTTATCGTTTGTGAGTGAGTAAAAAGCAACGTGGTTAGACTTTCGCCTTTAGATGTCTAAATTTGTTTCTCCTCGCCATTGATTAGCCATTGTTGAACATAGTTAAAACCGTAATGCGCGTCGTAGGTTAGATTGGGTGAAAGATACAATAAGGTAATGTGCTAATTGTGCTTGTTGTACTATTGTGTCTAGACCCGCCGTCGCCTACGTGCATCGTTGTTCCACCTGCGTTCCGATATAAAGATTCCGCCAATCATCACTTTGTTCGGTACAAGGAATCCCCCATCAGCCGTCGTCCGCCGGTCCACCAACAGCCCGCCAAGTGCACCAGAGTGAGGGAGCACATAAACCTTAAGGGGTGAAGAAGGGTTATCAGCTTATGGAGTGTGGCGTCCAGTGAGCGCGCCACGGAGAATATTATTAGCCAATCATAGGTCAAAGAGCATAAATTGCTAAAAGGCCTGAAACGTGTTTGATGCAAAATTAAAGTTGGGTTTCGGCCACGATTTCTTCATGTCATAATTTGGGATTGCCGCAGCCAACCCATTGATGTTAGCCACCCGAGTGCCGCTTTACCGATCCCGCTTGCCCCATCGTGATTTTCTAGACAATACAGCACAATAAGATAGTAGAAAATGCGCACAGTAGAAAAGGATAATGTAATGGACAAAGAGGAGATAAAATAAGATTTGAAAAGATCGTTAAAATTATGGTCCTTAAGTCCTATTCAATTAGATTATAAGGGAAAATGTGTTGGCACGGTGCTTCGCGTAGTTCGTTAATTAATATGCGTTATCGGAATTTGATGTTGTATTGCGTTCTCTCTGCTGCGATCGCGCCTCTGGCGGAATGTGTGTGCAGCTACCTATGATGAGAGTTTGACGTTACGTAGCGTCGTTTTAGGTTTGGGTGTTCTCTACCCGTGAGCTTTGGTGAGGTATTTTGTTGTTGCGGTAGATTATTCTGCATTGCTGCAGGGTTTCTTAACCGTCCTATTTCGGTAGTAGTCAGGCTAGCTCGATCTCATCTTTTCAGGAAGATTAGAAATGGACTTGCCCTGAGGGAGTCTTTTCCGGGCAAAATAAACTTGGCACGCGATCTCCTTTACCGGAGTGGCGCTTGAGCGGCATGCTTACGTGAGATCGGCCAGTGACGGCTACCCAATTTGGCGCCCAACTAAGAGGTCTTCTGTTGAATTCGTTTCATATGGAGTAAAAATTTTGAGCTATAAGAATGTCCTTATTTGTCGCGTAGGTAATTGAATGTTGAAATCGATCTAGAAATAGTGACGGCTACAAAGTCCATTTTTTAATTGCAAACGTTATTATTAATATATTTAACTAGACGTTCATATCAAAACTATGATCGCATCACTGAGATCAATCCTTATTCAATGAACTCTAACCCATAAACAAAACCACACCCTAAAATATAATGAATATTACATGTGATGTAATCTTATCTGCACGTAAATACTTCGGAACTCAAAAATTTATATGACTCAATGGTATGGTCAAGGCAAGTCACAAGTTCGAACTCATTTTCTTCTGTGATTGATTATAATGCGATTATTTCATGATATGCATAATAGTTCGAAATTCGTTGCTTAAAAATGTAATGCTCGAAAATAATAGTCTTGATAAGTTACATTTGAGGAATAGAAAATAAACTAAATGTGTTCAAATTAAACTTTTACAGTGATACACAGATTGCTGCATGGAGGTCATTTGCTTATACTATGGCAACAACTTTCAGTATTCTTAAAATATTTTTTGATGAAGGCCAACGACCGGGAATGGCATAAATTGATTTTAAATTTTCACAATCATATGAAGATGAAGGGACAAAATAAACCCTACAAGATAAGATTGTGCTAATTCTTACCACTACAACCGGTGGCCTAGAGGAACTTTTGTTTGATTTAACTTCATTACTCCATCTTGATTCTTTTATATTTGCATGCATTTTTCCAAGAGTGCATCCCCATATGACCTTTGTTGAGACACACGGGGGAGAAGGAGAGGTAAATACGGTTAAAAAAAACAAAAAAAGTTACACTAATGTTCCTCTCTCATTCTTCTCTGATTGCAAGGACGTGACCGGTGCCATTGTTTATTAGCCTAATTCACTTGAATTATTGTACAATTTTACTTATTCTGATCAGTTACGGAGTATCAACCCAAGTAGTACACTACGGTCATTATTAGTTGCAGTGACTTGATTATGACTTAGCATGTTTTTGTTATCTCAACCAAATGGCAACAAGTGTGCTACTAGAGAACCATTTGGTTTGTACAGTTAGCCTTAGATAAATAAGTCAATAGGCAAACAAGGATCTAGCCGAAAAATTGTTTTAGTTTCTATCTAGTGTATTCAACATAATTTTGGTAATCTTGATGCAGCTGCTGAGCGTACTGAGAGCTTTCAAACGTTAATAATCATAATCGCATTTAAGAATTATCTGTTAAATTTGGCCTGTCACGGCGAGAGTTATTCTTCTTTCTATTAGTTCTATTGTTTTAACAGGAGAAGTCCTGGTTCGCCGGGTAAGATGGGTTGATGGTGAAATAAATAATTAATTGTGATCTAAATTATTCGTTCGCCATGCTCGTCGGGCCACCCTATCTTGGAACAAAAAACCAATGTCTCATTTTGTAAATGACTTCAGCGGCATCCTTACTGTTGGTGTAGATCGATCCAAGTTGGCTCTCAGGCGTTGATATGGAATGCCTTGATTTCCTAATGAAATACCACTATCACATGCTGTGAATGGCCCCAATAGCATCCTTACTGTTGGTTTAAATCAGCTCAAATCGGCTTTCCAGCATTGTTAAACATCTCATAGTTTCCCAACGAAAAACTTCTGTCACATTTTGTGAGTGTCTTCAATGTCATCCTTACTGTTAGTTTAAATCAGTTCAAATATTTCACTTGACAGCTTATCGTTAACCAAAACGAACCCTGCTGCTACCCAATCCTGTCATCCAACATCCCAGTGATTTCTCGTGGAAGTGCAGTGGACTCCGTGGCTTCCAATAAAGCGAGTATCGCGTCAATATATTTCTACCCATTCCTTACTTGACCTGCGTTTGGGCGGGACCAGCGCTGGTATTGCATTAGTTTGTGACCACCAGTTTCTACGCAATGAAGATGTAGTTAGTCCCAAGCATCAGCTATTGGTTCTCTGTGCAATAATAGCTGATCTGGCAACAAAGGAGTAGCAACCTCGGGCGGTCAATCATGCAAAACTAAATAAAAATACAATTAATGTCTGTCTGAGCCTTATAGACTCGAAAACTACCGAACCGAT
>JASCZW010014022.1:0-23994 GCA_034211315.2 Aedes japonicus | reverse complement strand
TGCAACATCGATCCAAGAGATCCATTCGTCTGTTTCACGATTTCAAAATTACACCTCCATGATGGTTTGGGGAGCAATATCCTCGGAAACACAACTTCCTCTACTTTTCATAGAAAAAGGCGTTCAAAGCAATCTCCTCAATAGCTAGCTCAACAACGTTTTGTAAGGACATTGGATGAAACATACAATTTTTAAAAGCTTTAAATGGGTTTTCCAACCGGATTTCAAACTTTCAAATTCAGCAAAAGTGAAAAATTTGATTCAAAACAACTGTTGATGATGATGATTATGTAATAATGCAACAAAGTATCTTTCCATGGTGCAGTGGAATAACCTGAAAAACGATTCAATCAGGGTTCCATTGTTGTTTGTGATCATCAAGCTCCTGTACGAAGGCCAAAAATGGTTTGAGCGGGCCCGTAAACAGAGATACTGACGCGAAACCCGCGAATATAGGGAAGAGAATCTCTTTCCAGAAGCAAGTTCACACAGACAGCACTAGAATTGAAGAGCCTGCTTTCGTTCCGCAAAGTGTTAACAATAGGGAGGAGGCATTCCCATGCTCCCCATCCAAATCATTTCACGTGGGTGCCCTGATGGTCCCTCCGGTACGCCTTGTAGGTTATTTGATATTTAGTATATTTTGTTGTCATCATTTGACCTTGTGTTAGAAAATTAGGCTGAAAGTAAAATTAGTTAGGGGTTATAAGGAGTGTATCGAAAAGTAGTTATAAACTTCCAAATAATAAAATAGGCATGAAAACATGGTTAAAATTAACATACTATTTCAGTTTATTATAGCTTAACATGTTTACAAAAGATCCAAACGGAAAAACTAGTCATCATGTTCATTTCTGTAGAATGCCCGTACCTTTGATTTGACACCTGCCATCAAATTCTGCACAGTGACCTTTGTGCACTTCCTGATGCCGCTGCCCAATTTTTCTTAAAATCGGTCATGTTTTGGGACACTGTACCATCCTTCTTAAACATACGCTTGACTATTGCCCAATAGCGTTCGATCGGTCGCAACTGGGGACAGTTTGGTGGGTTGATGTCTTTTTCTACGAACTTGATGTTATTCTCCGTCAGCCACTGTAGAGTGGATTTGGCGTAATGTGCCGATGCCAAATCTGGCCAGAAGAGAGGAGGGGACTGGGGCTTTCTATACAATGGTAGCAACCTGTTCTTCAAACATTCCTTTTGATAAATCTCAGCATTTATAGTTCCTTTTGTATAGAAAATTGAAGAACGCAAGCCACATGTGCAAATAGCTTGCCAAATGAGCACCTTCTGACCGAATTTCTCCATTGCAACAGTCGTATCTGCGGTTGGCACACGTTCCCCAACAGATTTAGTATAAAACTGCGGCCCCGGTAGCGTTCTCTGAATCTTCTTTAACGTATGTTTCGTCATCCATCAAAATGCACTGGTCGACATTGTCCAAAATGCAGCTGTACAGCTTTCGAGCCCTGGTATTGGCACGAGACTTTTGTTCCGGAGTTTGTTTGGGCACTTTCTGCTTTTTGTACGTCTTCAAGTCATTCCTGCGCTTGATTCGTTGAATCATTCCGATGCTGGTCCTGAACTTCTTGGCTAGATCGCGAGTAGAGGCAGATTTGTTCCGTTGAATATAATCCACAACTTTTTGGTCCAAATCGGGGTTGCTGGAGCCGGGTTTCTGGCCACTTCTTGGTAAATCCTTGAGGGAGCACTCCTTACCAAACTTTTCGATGATGCGTTTTACACTTGCCGGGTGAACATTTACTCTTTTCGCAATCTGGTTGTAAGTAACACCCTTTTCGGTGCAACAAGTGTGCAGAATTTTCTTTTTAGTCTCAAATTCAATTCGCGACATTTTGAATACAACTTTATCAACGGAAATGAATGAACCGAATAATCATTTTTGACATGTAAACAAAGCAAATGGCGCTTACACGCTAAAAATATATACAGTAGTTTATGCGTAATAACGCATCGAATGTTTATAACTACTTTTCGATACACTCCTTATACAGTCCTTTATTAATTGCTACAGTTTGATGTAGGGTCCAGGTTGTCTTCTTGGTGCGTCATATGGTATTGCTCGCGGTTATGGGATAGGGAAAAGAACAGAAGAAAGCAGCGAAAGCATTAGTAATTGGTAACATGCTATGTGCTTGGAGGATTTTCATGGTGATATTCTCACAACAGTCGTTCGACGGATGCATATGAGAGATTTCATCACGTTTAGGTAAAAAGACAAGAAACATTTTACTCCGTGCTACATTTGGGAACTTCAGGGCAGTGATCCCCCATGTGATCTTCAAGTGATCATTACAAGTTGTCCATTTGTTTCGGACGCTTTCAAAAGTTGATGTGGCAGCCTATTCACACATGAAATCTTCCGCAAACAACTCGGCAGAACGCGCCCATACCCCTTCCTTAACCGAAGAGCAGGGTTTGAGAAATTCAAAGCAACTTTGCAGAAAATATGGAATGAGCACAAGAGATGCGTGCCACTTGTTTCCCGAAATTGTTCAAGGCAACCATAAGGTGACAACATTGAACTCTTATTCTATTCTGTTAAGTTATACTTTAACAAAGAAAACACATAAATCACCAATAAAAACTTCCGTTTCAATTCAAAGCAGTAACGTTATATTTTTGCTGCTCATAATTGGATCAACCCTATAGACTCAAATTTACAAGGAAATGATATTTTAAATCGTTCTTTTTTGAATCAATAGAACGCAGATATAAGAAGATATAAAGAAATTCTATCAAAGGTTAATTTTGATAAAATTTTAAAAAACTTAACAATGAGAAAAATCACTTTGAAAATTAAAACATCACGCCTTCTCAGAAAACGACGTATATAGGGAATAAAAAATTTCTAACAACAGCTTTTTTATGTACAATAAAGTTCAATATATTTGCATTTAGACCAGGACATTCCAATGTGGGATGTCACTGAATAAATCACATGCTTCGTTTGCCTTGTGAACATACAGGCGTTATTTACTACACTGGCAAATGCGCTTCACCAAACGGTACGGATCACGACACAAAAGGAGGCGAAAAAAGTTTGTCTCAGTGGACCCAACGATTATGCATGAGTCGTAACCCACTAGAGTCATTTGATATACAAAAACTGATCCATTCACATTCTATGTATATTGCTGATTCTGAGTGTGATGGTTCGCCGGATGTTACAGCTGAAAAAAAAAACAATTTAGTGCAGATTATTGCAAATGCGCGCTGTGAAATACCTTTATTTGCTCGTAGAACAGCAGTAAATGTTTATTTAAATCAGTTCGTTTATTTGTTAGGCTCAGGCATGGGTAACACTTTGCGAAGCCGATATTCAATATTGTTATTAAGAAAGTTTTATTATTTGTAAAGGGGGGAGGGGGTGCCAATTACTCGTGACAAGCTCGAGGTTAATGGAACGTTGGAATGAAGTACACAGGTACATTTTGAAGGGATTGGAAGACAAATTTTATTTTATAAGAATTATTTTTAAGTTTTCCGAAAAAAAAATCTGTTTGAAATTTTTCCGAACAAGTTTTAGTAAGATTTCAGTAATATTTTACGATTCCCACACTTTCCGTAGTCGTCGTATGAGCATCCCTAGTTCAATGCGAGGTGCTTTTTTATAAAAGTGCGGTAAAATGCGAGGAGCATGCAGAGCACTGTATGTAGAGCGTTGTATTCAAAATATGTTTGGACTTCTAGGGACTTAACAAAGATTTATAATTACTAGTGAAATATTTCTAGTACTAAACAGTAAGTCATGAAAAATTATTTCGAGATTATTCAAAGCTCTCAACAGTATTTAAAGAGAACTTTCGTACTAAGATACATTAAATGTATGTTCAAAGCATTCGATATTATTTGAAGAGTATTTCAAGTACTTAAAAAGTACTTAAACGTATTTTTATGACCATTGAAAGTAAAATTTATACGATATTGAAATTATTAGATGTGATTGATCAATTTAATGTAATATATGTAAAACTTTAAACAATAATTTGCATTCTAAAATTTTTCTTGGTATGCATTGCATTCATAGTTTCGTTTGGTAATCAGAAATGTTATAGTCAACAAGTGGATTGAAATTATTTTGACCCATTCAACATGTTTTTTGGTATTCCACAATAGGTATATGTGTCCCTTGACTCAGCCTAATAGGCATTGATCGGTTAAAGTTTTCATTATAACACATATCAAGCAAAACAATGCATTAGAGTCCTAAGCAACATTGGGAAACTCTCTTTGTCGACTTTCTTTTGCGTTCCTAAGGGTATGCAAAAACTTGTTCAAGTATTTTCAACATACAATACAATACAGTATAAAGTGTGATAGAGGTTCCAATACGTCGAAAACATCAGCAAATCGTTTAATAGACAAGTTATTAACTAAAAGAAAGCCGACGAAGAGAATCCTCTTACTTACGACCTAATGAATTGTCCAGCTTCATGTATAAATTGAGCTGTAAATAATATTCAAGTTGCTATACACTTGCATAAGGAGTGTATCGAAAAGTAGTTATAAACATTCGATGCGTTATTACGCATAAACTACTGTATATATTTTTAGCGTGTAAGCGCCATTTGCTTTGTTTACATGTCAAAAATGATTATTCGGTTCATTCATTTCCGTTGATAAAGTTGTATTCAAAATGTCGCGAATTGAATTTGAGACTAAAAAGAAAATTCTGCACACTTGGTGCACCGAAAAGGGTGTTACTTACAACCAGATTGCGAAAAGAGTAAATGTTCACCCGGCAAGGTGAAAAACGCATCATCGAAAAGTTTGGTAAGGAGTGCTCCTCAAGGATTTACGCAAGAAGTGGCCGGAAACCCGGCTCCAGCAACCCCGATTTGGACCAAAAAGTTGTGGATTATATTCAACGGAACAAATCTGCCTCTACTCGCGATCTAGCCAAGAAGTTCAGGACCAGCATCGGAATGATTCAACGAATCAAGCGCAGGAATGACTTGAAGACGTACAAAAGCAGAAAGTGCCCAAACAAACCCGGAACAAAAGTCTCGTGCCAAAACCAGGGCTCGAAAGCTGTACAGCTGCATTTTGGACAATGTCGACCAGTGCATTTTGATGGATGACGAAACATACGTTAAAGAAGATTCAAGAACGCTACCGGGGCCGCAGTTTTATACTAAATCTGTTGGGGAACGTATGCCAACCGCAGATACGACTGTTGCGATGGAGAAATTCGGTCAGAAGGTGCTCATTTGGCAAGCTATTTGCACATGTGGCTTGCGTTCTTCAATTTTCTATACTAAAAGGAACTATAAATGCTGAGATTTATCAAAAGGAATGTTTGAAGAACAGGTTGCTACCATTGTATAGAAAGCACCAGTCCCTCCTCTCTTCTGGCCAGATTTGGCATCGGCACATTACGCCAAATCCACTCTACAGTGGCTGACGGAGAATAACATCAAGTTCGTAGAAAAGACATCAACCCACCAAACTGTCCCCAGTTGCGACCGATCGAACGCTATTGGGCAATAGTCAAGCGTATGTTTAAGAAGGATGGTACAGTGTCCCAAAACATGACCGATTTTAAGAAAAATTGGGCAGCGGCATCCAGGAAGTGCACAAAGGTCACTGTGCAGAATTTGATGGCAGGTGTCAAATCAAAGGTACGGGCATTCTACAGAAATGAACATGATGACTAGTTTTTCCGTTTGGATCTTTTGTAAACATGTTAAGCTATAATAAACTGAAATAGTATGTTAATTTTAACCATGTTTTCATGCCTATTTTATTATTTGGAAGTTTATAACTACTTTTCGATACACTCCTTAGATACGTGTCCCGGATTCCTTTGATGGTATTCTCAAATTATATTTGGGCATTGACTTTTGTTGTTTCATAAGATAATATCTCGTGATCCTTCGTGAAGAGCAAGTTACTTCCCTAAACAAAGGTGTTCAGTAAATCGGACCTTCAAGATGGTAACCATTAAAGTTCTGAATTATCTCACTACACGGCAGTGTAGTGTACATGCAAACTTACTGTATAATCTGGTTCTCGAGATTATTGACTTAAAGCAAGATGGCACTCGTCGTAAAAGATATTCTGCAGAGAATTTCTGCAGAGAAATTCGGGTAAGTTCGTCAAAGAAATTCATGAATAGAATTATGTATGTCAAGGAAGTTCTGCAGAGAACTCCAAGGAATTGAAATTAACAGAAGGATTGATTTGCCTTAGTAGCTGAATACGCTATACCTAATTAGAGTGCGATACCTAGCTCGTCTACTACTTCGTCATGCGAGAAAATTTATTTACGGATATCTAGCGAAAATTCAGACGAAGGATACCCGCTTCGGGACGATCTACAGGTACAGAAGTCAAAACTGAAAGAGAGATAGGATGGCTCAGGCGTTGAAATACATCCATTGCGGATGCTGGGGATGTCTCGCTATCCATTCACGGAATAGGTTTACAAGCGTTAAATTTAATGTTTAAATTTCATTACTTAGCGGTTCTTAGCTATGTTTTTGCAAAGTTAGTTTATTCAATCTCTTTTCCCAGGCTATATTCCCGCACCTTGAACTTAACGCTACCCATCAAATTCTGTGCAACACTGTCACCATATTTCTTACACACTTTTAACCACTATTTCTTCAATTCCTTGTCGTTTTTGAAGACGTTCCCTATTTTTCAGAGCTTGCCCTTCATTATCCCCCACAAGTTTTCTATTGACAAAGTTCTGGTGAGTTCGGCATAAACTTGGTACAACAACATCACCGATTTCACGTAATGGCACGAGGCAAGATCCGGCTAACAAAGAGTGTCACATTCTTAGGACTGGAGGAAGGGCAGCAAGCGCTTCAGAAGACAATCCTTTTATAAATTTGGTAGTTGATGGTGCGGGTCGTTATGTACGGCTTGCTGAATTGGCCGCACCCATAAATCGCCGCCACACCATGTACTCCTTAGCAAATTTGTCGACCCTCTTCTTTCGGAACTTTTGAAAATCCAGGCGGAACATTTCGGCTGCGCCAACCAATCGCGGTACAGCTTCCTGATGTGGGATTCGGCCACCGTATTCTGTTTATCGGTTCGGTTGGGCGCCTTTCTTACTGGACTTCAAGACATGAAGTCCAGCCCGCTTAATTGTCCTCTGGACGAACCAGACGGAAGAATTGACCTACTTGGCTTCGTCCCGAATCGAATGATTCGGATTTCGCATGAACCTTCCTTGCGTTCATGGGGTCGGTCGTCTTCGCTTTTCTTTCGCTACCAGCTCACCGCTAGGTCATCTGGGTCTCCTTGAACGATTTTACCACACGGGACACGGTTGAATTGAAGATTCCCAGCTGTTTCGTGATCCACCTGGATTTTGCACGACCACGCCTATAATTTTTAGTTCCTTGGAAGCCATCTCGATAATCACATGTCTGATTTTGTTAAATTTTGCACAAGTTAATCTTTAACTCTAAACCAGGTTTTACCCAATATTTCATGATTTAAATTTTTACCAATTAAATAAAAAAAACTATACACAAAAAAAATTGTATGTTTTTGGAATACAATCTTAATAAAGCCGGTTTATATCTTGTGGTGCTCGATGTTCACTTTTCCATATCTTCTTTCCTGTCCAGCAAATTTCAGGCACTGCTACAACTTCGTAGTTGTGTGGCTGATGCTCGTAGTAAAATTTACCACTACTTGGAAATCAGAGCGACTTGCAGATCCATGAACCGATTGTAGTCCTTAATTCGTTGCCTAGGCTTTTGCCGATCGTTCCGGTCCATATTTACTTCTGTATTATTTGCCATATCTTCAGCCCTCTGTCTCGTTAGAAAACTATCGTGCACAGACCTGTTTAGAGTCCCACGCCGAAACTAGGATGATGATCAGCCGATCCTCAAATGGAGATCAGACGTCCCTTAGAGCCACCCCTGCAATAGAGAACGGACGCTCAGACAGGCTGCATCCTTCGAAAAGAGCAGTCCGCTCCTTCCCTGTCAGCATACGACTCAGGTCCCACTTGGGTTGCTTACCCGATCTTTCCTATAATTACTCGTATCACTATTCGATACCACGAGGAGCGAGGACGAAAGGGAGTGGAATTATTTACTTAGCATTTAAAAATTGCTTGTATTTAATAATCTCCCTGCAAATCCCTTGCCCTTATTTATTACAACGTTCAAAATTGACGTCCGTAAGCCAACTGAATTAAGCCGGCTTGTCTTTTTCCCGAGCAATCTAAAGATGTAATTACCTCAATTGTGAACATTTAACAATGGTTCCAGCTAGTAATCAACTCACGGCGCTAGTTTATATGCGGGTGCAAGATCCACGTTCCTCCCTGCGGTTCAACCCAGCGACGTGTGCAACTCGAGCTAATGTAATGAAATATAATTTAATTAATATTTCCATTCTTCCATTCTTCCCGGGAAACGCTTGGCACTTTTTCACTGAACCCCTGAGTCACATCGACACGGGAGTTGGTTCGAGAAAAAGTCATTCCGTTGCGGATTTCCGAATGATGCTCGGCTGCTGCTGCTGCTGCTGTTGCTGCTACTGTTCAGCGACCTCCACAAAGGATCGAAGCGGAAAGTTTTCTCGTAAATTCACACCCACATTTATCCGACTTGATTCCATTATTCAATGGCGAAGGGAAGAGTCAGCTCGGTACGATTATTGAATAGAATGCACCTTCGCTGTTCCACCCGGTTGCGATTGCAGCGGCAGAAATAGTTAGTCGTCGTTGTCTTTGCGTCGTCCTCGGCGTCGTCCTCGGCGTCGTCGACGTCGCCGTAGGCAGGAAGCTGTTAGTAAATTATATTACATCTTGCCTGAAGCGGCGGCGAGGACGATGAGTACAGTCACAAGCGAGAAATCGTTTGAATTGTTCCTTCCTGTTTGGGGAGGAAATTATGGCCTGGTGCAGTTTTCATGAGTTGCTTCGGGATTGCTCAGAGCTGGCCTACACCGAGAAGCGAGCGTCTTTCGAGGATCGTGGTTTTTGGACAACCCTTGGAACGCGCTACCACCACCATGATGAACGAGCTTTCGACGACATTCTGAAATAGATTAGTTGTGGAGCTATTGTTTAAGATTTATGTTTGCGTCCACTTGGGGCTGAGGCTATAGTTAGAGGCCAATCGCGCGCAAATCCTTCCCGGAAGGTAATCAGAGATCATCGTTCTCTTCGTTCTCATTTGGGAGGGTGCTGCACGGCCATAAAAGTTTGCTAAATTAAAATTACCCTCAATCTTTCTGCATGCGGCCCATTACCTATGTTGGGGCGAAACAATTACCGCCGTAATTTCCGTGCGCCTCGTCCTTCGGTAAAGTGCCGTTGGGTAAGGACGACTAACTATTACTTTGTTAAGTGGCAAAGTAAAATCTAGCATTTTATGACCTTTATTATATACCCCAACGTTCGTAGGAAGACTGTCGTGATATGTAAATCTAGAGGTGATTTTCATCTTTGCTTTGATAGTGAAATGGAGGTGTTCGAATTTTTTTTAAAATCCTTTGCCATTCAAACATGTCAGAGTTTATTATTTTTGGAATCCCGCCTACACTCAACAATGTTGACGATAATAAGGGCGAGCTCGAAGGATGCTATTAAGTGAAATCCATTAACATTATGACGCTCGTCCTGGGGCGGGATAAAAGGTTGTTGCTCTGGAGATAACACTCGAACTATGAGGTGATAATGATAATGCATGGTAGCCTTCAGCAAGACAAAATATTGTTAAAGCCATCGCAGTAATCCATTACCCGGTTTCCTTCTACTTTAAAGCTGAATGATTATGTTCACGGGTACAATCTTACAGTTGAAAAATTTGGTTTGGTGAATTTATTGTATGCGTGATGAAAGTACTGTTACATTTAGGTTACTTATTATATGAGATTTGTGTTGTATGCCTACCATCGAATATTTTAATAAAGTTATTGGTAGGCAATTAAAGGGTCGAACGGCAGTATATTAAGGAGTGTATCGAAAAGTAGTTATAAACTTCCAAATAATAAAATAGGCATGGAAACATGGTTAAAATTAACATACTATTTCAGTTTATTATAGCTTAACATGTTTGCAAAAGATCCAAACGGAAAAACTAGTCATCATGTTCATTTCTGTAGAATGCCCGTACCTTTGATTTGACACCTGCCATCAAATTCTGCACAGTGACCTTTGTGCACTTCCTGGATGCCGCTGCCCAATTTTTCTTAAAATCGGTCATGTTTTGGGACACTGTACCATCCTTCTTAAATATACGCTTGACTATTGCCCAATAGCGTTCGATCGGTCGCAACTGGGGACAGTTTGGTGGGTTGATGTCTTTTTCTACGAACTTGATGTTATTCTCCGTCAGCTACTGTAGAGTGGATTTGGCGTAATGTGCCGATGCCAAATCTGGCCAGAAGAGAGGAGGGACTGGTGCTTTCTATACAATGGTAGCAACCTGTTCTTCAAACATTCCTTTTGATAAATCTCAGCATTTATAGTTCCTTTTGTATAGAAAATTGAAGAACGCAAGCCACATGTGCAAATAGCTTGCCAAATGAGCACCTTCTGACCGAATTTCTCCATCGCAACAGTCGTATCTGCAGGTTGGCACACGTTCCCCAACAGATTTAGTATAAAACTGCGGCCCCGGTAGCGTTCTTGAATCTTCTTTAACGTATATTTCGTCATCCATCAAAATGCACTGGTCGACATTGTCCAAAATGCAGCTGTACAGCTTTCGAGCCCTGGTTTTGGCACGAGACTTTTGTTCCGGAGTTTGTTTGGGCACTTTCTGCTTTTTGTACGTCTTCAAGTCATTCCTGCGCTTGATTCGTTGAATCATTCCGATGCTGGTCCTGAACTTCTTGGCTAGATCGCGAGTAGAGGCAGATTTGTTCCGTTGAATATAATCCACAACTTTTTGGTCCAAATCGGGGTTGCTGGAGCCGGGTTTCCGGCCACTTCTTGGTAAATCCTTGAGTGAGCACTCCTTACCAAACTTTTCGATGATGCGTTTTTCACTTGCCGGGTGAACATTTACTCTTTTCGCAATCTGGTTGTAAGTAACACCCTTTTCGGTGCACCAAGTGTGCAGAATTTTCTTTTTAGTCTCAAATTCAATTCGCGACATTTTGAATACAACTTTATCAACGGAAATGAATGAACCGAATAATCATTTTTGACATGTAAACAAAGCAAATGGCGCTTACACGCTAAAAATATATACAGTAGTTTATGCGTAATAACGCATCGAATGTTTATAACTACTTTTCGATACACTCCTTAATTAATTAATAAATAGTTTATTTATGATGCAGAGCACGTTTACGGCTAAGTGCATCTAGATCATCGGATAATAATACAATACATAAGTTCATTTTATGGAAGGAAAACTTTAAACCTAAATCCTACAAAAGTGAGATACATGTTCAAATTTCATGGTAGATTCCTTTAAAAACTTAAGTAAACCATTTATCTTGATAAAAACATTTTTCAAACTCTGGCTGTTAATTTTATACTTAACACGAAGAATTGCATAGTTGGGACAATAGTTAATTATATGATCTACAGCAAGTTGTATTTTACGCTCTGTGCACTCTGGAGGATCCATACTCTTAAATATATATTCATGCGTCATTTTTGTATGCCCAATTCTGAGTCTCGTAATGACGACAGAGTCTTTCCTCTGTAGGCAGTTGGACCGTAATTTATTGTTTTCAATGTTTTCCCAGAATTGTTGCCATTTACATCTAACGGCTTATTCAGACGCGGTTATTTGATCGTTATGTGTAGTTTTTGTTTCCGTTAAGGGAATATTTGTCGCCTCCTTATCCAGTTTATCGACGATTTCATTCCCAGGTATCCCCATGTGCCTTGGAATCCAAAGAAGTTTAATAATTTTATGTTTTCGTTTGATGTGCATCAATTTATAATGAGCTTCTTGTACCAATGCATTTTCCGAGAAAGGATCTTGTTTCGCTTTAAGTTGCGCTCATGAATCTGATATGATTAGGAATTTATAGTGTAGATCATCTTCGATAGCATATTCCATTGCATTTATGATAAGAGCGATTCCTCGAACAAGTGGGAAATTTTTTCCAGTTTTTATTTTTTGTATTTTTGATTTGCATGAAACCTGCACATCAAGTTTTGGGAAGAAAAAACGCCGTTTTGCATACTTGGTTCGCCATTTTGAATCGTTACTTGCCATGAGAAGGGCCTATGAAAAATGCATTATATCTTCAAAAATTGTATCTCGAAAACAGTTTATCCGATTGGTTTGCGATGCCTTCGGCGAGGTTTTGGACAATTGTTGGTGCTATACTGGAAAAAATATGCACGGTAAAAAAGGTTTGGTTTTTTGTCTTTTGAACTAAAATATAGATTTTCCCTTAAAAGTTACATGTCAATAATTTTTTAATTATTCTTATGTTATAGCTGAACTGAAAATGCTATTCTAGTGACAGTGAGTTGTTCCGGAAAGTTTTTTTTGCAATTACAATTGTCAAAAAGCTATTAAGAAAAGTCAAAAAGGTTGTCACCCTAATTTTATGAAAATACATCAAATTTGCAAGCAAGAAGTACTTCGGTAACATTTTTACTAAGATGCATATTGATTTTTGATAACTTAATAAGCTTTGGCCCGCTTTTCGGATGTACTCCGTGTTTTCCAGTTTCAAACGTATTTTTTTCGGAAAGATTGGGAAAATTTTGAGTTAAAATGACACTGACAGCTAAAAGATTCGAGGCGAAATTCTCTGCCTTAAGAAGTGGCTTTGAAAAACAAGTTACAAAATCAGGAACAAAAGATTTCTGCGTGAATGACGGAGGCATTACCGGTTGGGAAGCCATGGTCACTCGAGCATAAGTCAGTGTGAACGTTCCAACTAAACTGGTTCGACAAGCAAGGGGAGCCGAATGAGATATCAATGGCTGAAATCGCTTTATGTTTCTCTACGCTTTGAAATGGGTACATGAACCATCATTGAAAATGTTCAAATTACTATCGCAAATAACTGATTCGAGGCAATTTTCCGCGTGAATCATTTTGCCTGATACCCACAGTATATTGTGGGCGTTGCGAGTCGATGGCTACCAGAAATGGGGTAGGCAATTGTAGATCTGGAGATGGTCAAGTCGGCTCTTTGGACCTGTTGATCCGGAGAGGTAAATACAATGAAACGAGTGTAAATTCATGCGGAAAAAATCATTTTGACTGTTACAACTTCACAGGTCAGTCTTGAGATCCAACTACTGCTTGTGAGCCGTATAACACGCATGCAGCTGCTCCTCCAGATGCTGGCATGCCGAGATTTGGATCCAGTTTATAGAAAATTGGATAAATTTTAAGCTTGGGTCTCCTAGAGTGATTAAAAAATGACTCACCTGTGGATGCAAATAGCCGACGAATTGATGTCATTTATAATCAACTTTGGCTCATTAAGAATTATTATAAGCATCCTTCAGCATATTCCACTGTCATATGCAATTATTCTATGAGTTCGATACATTTGAAGTATGCCAAAGAGATGCAGGCTAGCCCCAACATAACTGTATGTTATCAGCATCAATTTCTACTAATCAAAATCGATCTTGAAGGTAGCTCGCGATAATGAGTTTAAGGTTTTCAATTTCTGCAATTGTGTTGAGTGATGTTAGAATCGACTGAATTCATTTCTATTCCATAACTGTTGTTAGTAGTCGTATTAGTGGTACCTTCGTTTATCAAACTGGATTGTGTCATTTTGCGATATCTGCATACTGTTCGTAGATGTCTTGTTTTCCTGATGGGTTTCCTGTTGCATTAATGTTGGTGTAGGTCATCGTCTTTTCAATTACCCTCACACGTTGAATCTCGAACTCGTCGATGGAAAACTGGACAATCCTTTAATAGGGCCTGGTGGTCTCCACGGCAAACACACATTTGGCTCCATGCTGGCAATCAGTTTATCGTGGTACAGGTTAGCCTGGTTAACAAATCTGGTAACCTTTCTGGAGCATCCTTCTTATGACAAGATTTCAGAAAATTCATGCATCGTAGTGGGGCTGGGATGTATTTTCGAACCTTGCAAATATGAATACCGGCATCGATGGAACATGGGACAATCCCAGATTGAACGTTAAATGAACGCCCAGGTCCTCAAAATCCGGGCCGTTCGACGCCTGATTCGTTTCCACATTGACGACGTGTGAATCTTTCAGCTTCTCAGTTATTTCCTCATCAGTATGCATTTTGAGATCTGGACAAAATTTGGTTCCACGCTATTTGTGTTCGGTGTTGGGTGTTCAACTATTTCGATGTTAATTGTTTCCACCATGCACTCTTTGCTTCAGTAACTTTACTGCCTGCTGTTTGTCACAGTTTTCAATAACAATCCTCCATCTTTTGTCCTGGTTATAGTAACATTTGGAGTGATGCAGTCCATTGCCTTTCTGATGAAAAATAGTGAGACAGTGGTCGTTGTCGTTCTCTCGTCTGTACGCTTCAAAATTAGATATCGGGGTCCATTGTGGGTAGGTGTTGACTCTAGATGTTTTATAAACTGGTGCTCTCGATGTGTTCCGCACAAACTGCTGTTCTTTTGCTTCCTTTTGTACCTCTGTTCTTTCCTCTCGCTTGTCTCTGTGTCCAATCATTCCGATTGGTCCAAGTTCAAAGCCATTGAACCCTAGACCCAAAGGCCAAGATGATTCCCCACCACCTGAATTCCCCGTCATCTCCCAATCTCCTCTCATCAGTTAAGTATTGTACTTTTCAACTACGCGTAAAATTTGGATACCGTAACGCAAAAAGGGCCAACAGCTTGGGGCTACAACTGAAAGGATGCTTCTTACTCGGAAGTTAAACCCGAACTGGCAGTATATTGATCAGATTAAGTTTCGAGTAACTTTTAATCGTATTAAAAAATACTTAAAAATCGAGTCTGCTTTGTGCATCAGTATTGAACGGTTGTATAGATACGCTGCTGCGCACGTTTTCTTACTGGGCTTAGCGCGTTATCTATTGTTTCGGTTTACTATTGTTCAGGTGGTGTGTGATCGCGTGAGCACAGAAAAAGAACAAAGAACAATTAGACTATAGCTAGGTTAGATTTGAGTGAGAAAGTTCATGTACGTACTATCGAGGTATACCTGTATTGACTTAAAGGCCAATCTAGTCTGTTCAAGAAATCATGGAATAAATTTGGTTTTGAAGCTTCAAACAACTAATGAGTGCACTGATAAACATTCTAAGTTTTTGGCAAAACGGAACAGGAAGAACAACTGCGAGAATGCCTTAGACATGACGTATGCTCCGTGGTCTTTGAAAGCCACTTTGGAATAAATGAAAATCCTCAAGTCCTTAACCGTCATTCTCGCGCTGCAGCTCAAATCCTGCCAACGCATAGCCGAATTGGTAGAGTTCATGATTACGGCCAAATGAAATCGCCGAGCACTTGAACCCATTCAATGTCATCCGATTGATGCGATACCATTCATGCAAACGCCCCAGCTGTTTGTTGCAGAAAAACGGCGTCTAGTGGATGCTTTATCACGTGAACAGCTTTAAATCATCGGCGTATGAGAGTTTAGGCATTTAGAGGATAGAGAGTTAACATCGTTCATGTAAAGCAGGAACAAAAACGGTGGCTGCCTTGAGGCACGCCGGACAAAACTGGAAATGGTGACGAAACGTGATCACCGATTCTGACAGACATACTACGATCAGTTGGTGGATCGCAGCCAAATAAGTAAGTTGTTGCTCATGCCTAACTTGTCAAACATGACTATTGCTATCTGGTGGTTCATTGTATCGATCGCGGCGGAAAGATCGTGTGAATAGCATCTTCTTGATAACTGTTTTCAAGTTGTTTAACAAGAAAGAGGTGAAATTAGTATATGTCGAAGGTTTGGGAATAAATCTATGCAGATCCAGCGCTGATCGCTGATCGCTGTTAACGGGATGAATTCAGCATTTGTATTTTCGAGATTAACTAATGCCATGAAGTCAACAAGGCATCCATTGCTAACGTCGTCCGACCGGGGAACTTTTGCAGGTACCCAAAAATCCCGTTCAGATAGATGGTTCTCAAATTCGGAAAAAGATTCGTTTCGGCCATATGGATGGATCCCTAAGATCTTTTACAACTCCAACTTTGAAAGAGATGTACGCAAATTGTTTCAAATCGGAATCTTTACGCACCAGCTTTCGCACGTAAATGTCGGTTTTGGCTTGTAACAAAGTTTTCACCAACTCGCTTTTGTCATCCTCGGTCACGTGACGAGCAATCCTAGACAAATTTATCCAGAATTTCTCTGGTGGTTCGCAACTATCTCGACAGTCGAGCTAAATTTTTCTACCGTCTTTGTGCCTCAAATCAGTGGGGGGTTCACAGTGCTCAAATTTTGCATCGAGTCTTTATTTTAGGAGACAAAAGCACTTTTGAGCACTTTTGTTCTTTGAACATCTAAAAGACGGTTTTGGCAGGCATCTTAATATTTAAGTATGATTTTTTGGGAACATTCCAGTAAAAAATGTCATAATGTCAATATTATTATTAAAAATTATTCAGAAAAAACGCAAAACTACTAAATTTAAAAAGATTGTTTTCCCTAAAGGGGATAGAAGGGACAAACAATTTTGCATAGATCTTGTGGATGGAGGTTTTTACTTTCAGCTCATGGACTCTGAATTTGCAAATGTTGCAAATAAGGAATAAGATATCTTCCAAAAACGTATATTTTTTTACGCTTCAACCCCTACAACTTTTCTAATACAATAACTAGCAACTATCTTGTATCTTCAAAATGTGCGTCATTTCATACCCTAAAAGTCATCTATGCAAAGTTTTCAAATTCAAATTGAAATAAAAAAGTTAGAGGAAAAAACCGTTTTTTTAAGTCCCACCCTAAGGAAAGTTAGAAAAACTGTTATAAAACGATACGTAGATGAGATAGAATTAAAAATTTTTGACCAAAGTTTCATTAAATTATAATATCTACAATTCTGTTGAAGCAAAAAATCGTCTAAACCATAAGAATAAAAAGTTGAAATATTTATTATGAATATAAAAGGACCACCCTAGTCACAACTCAAACCAAAAGATAGATCTTATTTTAAAAATCAAATCTCCCGAAGACACCATCTGTCTAAAGTTAATGGTTTTCGAGTTATCGATTTTTGTCGTGAAATTTGTCCATTCGGACCATAGTGCAGTGGTCAATAGTGTAGCGGCATTTTGAGGTATTGTCTCACCTATATTGAACCATCGGTTTCTTCGACTGTTGAGGCCTAAATTTGTTTCGAGAAATCAAGCAAAACAATGCATTAGGTCCTAAGTAACAATGAGAGACTCTCTTTGTCGACTTTCTCTTTGGGCTCCTACGGCTATGTAGAAACATGTTCAACTATTTTCAACATACAGTACGGTAGTATAAAGTGTTATTAGGGATTCGATACGTTGAAAACATCACCAAATCGTTTAATAGATTTGCTATAAACCAAAGAGAAAGTCGACCAAGAGAATCTCTCATTGTTACTTAGGACCTAATGCATTGTTTTGCTTGAAATCTATGCGCTGCCAACCGCTTGCAAACTTCAGGCTCACAAAGGTGCTTTGCCAAAAAAAAATGTCTGCGCGGTATTAAAAAATCGTTTTGGTGAACTTCCATTTTCGTAACCTCAATTGTTTTCGCACTTGATACGAACTAGTCTGCGACGAGAACACTATCCTTATGTTGAGCATGAGAATGACCATGATTCACCGCCCGAGGCTGCTACTGCGTTGTTGCCACATCAGCAGTTTTAACACAGAGTACCTTGGGATTAACAGACATTCTTCTGACATCTGTAAAAACTGGTGATCCCAAACTAAGGCAATACCGGTGGTAGTCCCACCCGAATGCAGCAGCCGAATTCCGAGCACAAAATTTCTTCGAAGAAAAGAAAATTCCGAAGAGATTTTGAAAATTTTCTTTTTGTGGAATTCCGAATGTTTGTGGAAAGAAAATTTTTGACGTTTGGAAAAGAAATAGAAATTAATTTTCTCTTCAAGATTTATGCGGAAGAAACACATAAAGAAAATTGCTGCTGATCATAAATTTTATCAAGTCATACAAGTAACAGTTGTGTTGATCGGTCTTGAACATGGACGCATTAATTGTTTCTTATTATATCGCAAGAAAAAAGTGGTATAAGCGACAGGAAAAGTTAACATTGATTCGACATCGTCGATATTTGAGAGACATAAGCAATCCATTCGAAATATCGGATGGAAATTTTGAAAAACTGTTTCGAATGCCAACATGTTTGGCTGAAAAGCTCATCGATTTGATGGATCGACCTCTAAATGAGATTCCTTTAAAAGATGAAAGAACCACTACAATACCGGTACATTTACAGGTTCTAACAACGATGAGGTACCTTGGATCAGGTAACTGTTTGATTAAATTGATGTGATGTCATCATTTATATGGGAGTTAGAATGTTTCATACTGTCAAATATCGAACAATAACATAAAAATCGATTTATTAAATTTTAGGCTCTCATCAAGTAACAGTTGGACAAGACAATTTGTTGGCGGTGTCACAAACAACATGCCATCGTATCCTAAAAAATGTTATCGTGGCAATGGATAAATATCTTTTGGGTACCTTTGTTGTATTCCCTACAACTGATAATGAGCTCAATCGAATTAAACAAAGATTTTTTGAACAGTTCAACATTCCCGGGGTAACTGGAGCAATTGATTGCACCCACGTTGCTATTTTGAGCCCCTCGAAAGAAGTTGAGTACGTTTACTTAACAGAAAAGGTTATCATTCGAAGAATGTTCAATTGATTTGCGATATTGATCTTCGCATATTCAATGTGAATGCCAGATCCGGAGGTTCAACCCATGATGCATTCATATGGAAACGTAGCCAAGTGCGCCAATTTCTGAAGCATCGACATGATAACGGAAGCAGAAACACGTTTTTGCTAGGAGACGGAGGTTACCCAACGGAGCCATGGCTTCTTGTACCATATTCAAGGACTACAAGGCAGGCAGAAACTGACTTCAACACAGCCCACTGTAAGGCACGAAATCCAGTGGAGCTGGTGCAACAGGTGTCTGAAGTCTAGATTCAGATGTATTTCACGTGACTCGCTCCTACGATATGAAAAGGACTTCTGTGGTCAAATTATCAATTGCTGTGTGATAATCCATAACTTCCTTATTAATCATAAATACCCTCTGCGACAAATACGGTCCAGTCCGAATGCTTTGTGGTTTAATGATGAAATACTTAAAGCTATGATCGATAGAAACATTGCATATCGTCTTTGGACCTCCACTAGAAATGAATTAGATCATAATCAGTTTAAAAGGCTACGTAACCGAGTTACCACCTTGATAAATAAAGCTAAATCCGACTTCATGGGAAATGACTTAGAGTCCTGCTAACTCAGTAAAGAGTTGTGGAGGAAACTTAAACATTTGAATGTTGCCACTAAGTCTAATCGCAATGCTAATAGTCATAATACTAGTGACGAAGTAAAATGCGTTTTTGGAGAAAGAATTTTACAATAGATTCAGAATTACCTTCGATCCCGCCAGGAATTCTGATGGTTTTCGTTTTTCTCCATACAATGATTTAAATTTCAAATGCAATATTATCTATTTCATCTAACGCAACTGGTATGGATGGTGTTTCCTTAAAGTTTATCAAGTTGATCTTACCTTTCATAATAACACCAATTTCCTATCTGTTCAATTTAATTATTGAAACCGCCAGATTTCCTCGAGCATGGAAGACTGCAAAAGTCATTCCGATTCGAAAAAGACCTGCAGGTACTAGTTTGGATAATCTTCGTCCAATCAGTATCCTTTGTTCATTGTCCAAAGCATTTGAAAAGATCCTCAAAAGTCAGATTCAAGAATATGTTCACCGTTTCAATCTCCTCAGTCCATACCAATCTGGATTCCGATCTGGGCATAGCACAACCTCATCTCTCCTCAAGGTACATGATGATATCCATAAATGTATTGATAAAAAAGGAGTTGCTTTTTTACTTTTGATAGATTTTTCAAAAGCTTTCGAACAGGGTTTCACATATCAAACTAACGAAGAAACTATCCCATTCATTTGGATTCTGTCGTGAAGCCGTTTCTCTAATCGACTCGTACTTAAGTTCTCGTACGCAAGTGGTTGATATCGAAGGTATTCTTTCGGCGCCCATTAGCATATTGTCAGGTGTACCTCTAAGGGTCCGTACTGGGTCCACTTCTATTTTCATATATGCAGACAGCAAATACGTATGAACTTACCAAATCTTTTAATAGATAACGTTACGATCGAATACGTCAATAAAGCTTCTAATCTTGGCATAATTATACAAAATAACTTAGAATGGGACACTCAGGTGAATTCTCAATGCGGAAAAATTTATGCTGGACTGCGACAATTGAGACTCACGGCTGGTATGTTATCGATATCAACAAAAATTAAGCTTTTCAATTCTCTGTTAAGGCCGCACTTCTCGTACGGACTTGAATTGATTAGTGAATGCACCTGCTGGTATTCTGAATCAGCTAAAATTGCCTTGAATCACTGTAGTACGCTGGGTCTTTAAATTATCAAGGTACGCGAGAAGTAACACATTTGCAAAAGCAGCTCTTGGGTTGCTCCTTTTATGAATTCGTTAAACTTAGAATCTGTGTGAATTTATTCAAAATTATACATCAGGGTCCAAGCTATCTGCTTGACAAACTTCAGCCGTTTAGAAGCGCTCGAGTAAAGCATTACGTCGTACCGCAACATAACTCTTCTTATTACGGTGGTACCTTTTTCGTTCGTGCAATTGTTCTATGGAATCAGCTTCCTGCTAATATACAATCTCATCTATCAACGGCAAGATTCTATCGTGAGTGTTTGGACTGGTTGAGTGAAGGAAATTGAGATGGAGGAGCAAGCAAAGGGTTGAGTATTAAATAAGTACACAATTATTGTTATAAGAAATTTGCTTTCCTTTTTTGTATAATTATTTGAATTGCGTTAATGTGGTGAACAACGATAATACCGATTGTAGTAAATTATAAGAGAATACTCTTACTCTACAAGTATATAACAATAAATAAATAAATAAATAAAAAAATAAAATACCCAGTAGAAGACATTTTGAATGAGGATCTAAACAATGCCGGGAATGATGTCAATCAAATTGCGGAACAGGTTGGTCATAATGATGATAATGATGGACTATTAGACGTTGGAAGAAGAGAAAGACTAAAACATTGTAAATAATTATTTCCAATAAATGACTATTTCAACAAAGGTAGATCACAAGGTGGAAAAAAATCAACATTGGTGATTGCGATTAAAATACTGCTGTAGGGTTTGGTCAATTGATTTCATATCGCATCGATTTTTGTTGCTTGAGTTCAAGTTTTCTCTCCTCGATGTTTAACATCCTCTCTTGCAGATCAAGTTTCCGTTTCTTGTCTTCCTTCATTGTCCCGCCTGCATGGATTGAAGCGTTTTGAGAATATGCGATTCCATTGTTTGTACTCCAGTGTCTGAAAATCGCTGTCCTCTGCCGAGTTGTCTTCCTCTTGGCGTCAGAGTAAGCTTTTGAACGTGTGGTTGATTCACTGGTTTCTTGACTGGTGCGTGGAGTTGCTTCAGTATACGCACTTTCTGGTGGTATTTCTGACGATGCCGTACTCGCATTTGGTTCTCAATGTGCTCCACTAGCACTAGCATCTAAGTACCTCGATATCAGTGGAATTCGGTGCTAGCTGAATTACATTCATATTTCTGTGAATGATCAGGTAGTTCTTCGTCGTCATTGAAATCCACTGGCAGGAGTCTACTAAAGTAAAATCGTGAGGAACAAGAGGTAAAGCACTAATAACATTATCTTACCGGTTCATTGAAGCCACCCTCCTGAGTTTTGCCGTCCCCGTCGAATGTATCTTTCTGCATGACAGCAAGAATCATATTCTCGAGCTCCGAAAGAATATCTCGCTTCTTCTTGACCAATCCGTTCTCTCCGCTCTGTCTGTTTTGGATTCCCAACCACTTTGTTTTTGGTTTCTGTTTCAGGTCTCGCCATGAAAGTTCCCATTGTTCCGCTGATTTTGAAGCTCCGCCGAGAGCGTCTTGCTTAAGCTCAGCCCATTTTTGTCGTTGCAGCTCTTTCCCACGCAATGACTGGAACGGTTGTTGGCGAAGTCAAATTCTGGGTCATGTAGTCCAATAAGTATTTTTTGATCCATCGTGATGTACTTCTTCAGTCTTATGCCAATTAATCGATTAATTAATTGTTGAAGATATTTTGAACAAATTCTTACTTACGCTGTGGTAGATGCCATTCTCAATATTTTTGTACCGATTTGCACTTTTTGAAATAAAATTTCACTGCTGCAGATAAGCATTACCGTTTGTTTACAAACGCGGACTTTTCTAAGAATAAGTTTTGAAAATATCTTAATGAAGATTTTGTCATTTGATGACAGATCAATTAAATGTTTATACGTACCCGTTTGAGTCACTTGGCGTAGTTTTACTTGCGTAGTTTGAACTATATTATTAAGAATTGACTAAAGGGTGATACGGTCAAAATTTGGTCAAGGGAAAACGCGTGTAAATCGGTGAAATCGTTTATTTAAAAAATCAAATTAAATTTCTTTTTCAAGTTCAATTAGTATAAAAATTCAGGAAAAATATTCAGTTAGGCTTCCGCTTTTCCAAATCCGAATTGCCGGGCCTTACGCTTGACCCCTGCCATCAGATTTTGTACAGCCACCTTGTCCACCTTCTTCGCCGCAGAAAGCCAGTTTGCCTTGAACTGCTGCTCGTCCTTAGCAGTTTTTTGGTCTTCTTTAGGTTCCGCTTGACAATAGCCCAGTATTTCTCAATTGGGCGGAGCTCTGGCGTGTTGGGAGGGTTCTTGTCCTTGGGAACCACCTGCACGTTGTTGGCGGCGTACCACTCCATGGCCTTTTTACCGTAATGGCAAGATGCCAAATCCGGCCAAAACAGTACGGAACAACCGTGTTTCTTCAGGAAAGGCAGCAGACGTTTATTCAAACACTCTTTCACGTAAATTTCTTGGTTGACAGTCCCGGAAGCTATGAAAATGCTGCTTTTCAAGCCACAGGTACAGATGGCTTGCCAAACCAGATATTTCTTTGCGAACTTTGACAGTTTCGTGTGCTTGAAAATATCTGCTACCTTTCCCTTCCTTTTGCCGTATAAAACTCCCTGTCCCGGAAGCTGCTTGTAGTCGGCTTTGACGTAGGTTTCGTCGTCCATTACCACGCAGTCAAACTTCGTCAGCATCGTCGTGTACAGCCTCCGGGATCGCGCTGGCCGTCGTATTTTTGTTTATCATCGCGATTTGGAGTCACTACCTTCTTGTAAGTCGATAGTCCGGCTCGTTTTTGGCTCGATGCACGGTTGTAGACGATACACCCAGCTTATTTGCGGCATCTCGGAGAGATAGGTTAGGGTTTCGCTTGAAACTACCGGCAACTCTCTTTGTCGTCTCAGCGGCTTCCGGTTTTCGATTTCCCCGATCCAGACTTCCTGGCTGTCGACAAACGTTCCCCAAACACTTTAATTACATTTGTAACGGTTGATTTGGCAACTTTTAGCGATTTTGCCAACTTTGCGTGTGCAGTATAGCTCGGATTTTCGCGATGCGCGAGCAAAATTTTGATACGCTGCTCTTCTTGCTTGGACGGCATTTTGACAACTGAAGAGTGAATTCCAAAATCAAAATAGGAGCAACATTCTACACACACACCTTCAAAATGAGGGGTGTTCAGGTTTTAAATGCAGAATTGAAAGAAATACGTCAAGTTGATATTGACCAAATTTTGACCGTATTGCCCCTTACTTCTTTACTCTTCAATGATTTATTCGAGCATGATCGTCCATACAATAGTCGAATGTCAGTTGTCTTGCCTAGTCTCCTAGTCTACTATGATTTTTTTAATATTTTAATTATTTCAATATTCAGGTATTTTAAAGATGGAAAGATTCAT
>JASCZW010014021.1:0-23978 GCA_034211315.2 Aedes japonicus | reverse complement strand
GGTTTGAGCTGTTTAGTGGAATACCTGTAACTAGAAATTAGAAGAAAAATAATATTTTCCATTTAATTCCAACTACCTTTGCTTATCTTGACAGATACGCGTATTTCGTCTACAATGTGCAGAATTCTTCAGTGTCTCGTACTAAGGCGTGTCGAGTTATTAGTACGAGACACTGAAGAAGTCTGCACTTTAGACGAAATACGCGTATCTGTCAAGATAAGCGAAGGTAGTTGGAATTAAATGGAAAATACTAATTTTTCTTCTAATTTCTAGTTACAGCTATGTAAGTTTTAGCCCATCTAATCAACGTAAAGTATTTCAAAAAATAGGAAGGCTTTTACGTTTTTATAGACAAGATCATATACGACAAATTATACCCACTGGCACTGGCCTGCGGTAGTTTAACTTCAGCTGGCCTGGTTCCTTACCATATTGGAAATAAGCACACGAGTGTTGTCTCAGATCTCAGATCTAAGATAGTAGCAATGCAGCCCAAAAATGCTTCTTAAAATCGTCGAGCAGTTTTTATCGATGAACATTACAATTCTGAGATGGTGATCAATGGTCAAGAACAGTATTTGCGAATAGTATAAATGTTGCATTTGATCATATAAACACAGTTAAAAAAGCTGAAATACTTTATTATCACATACCAGACATTTTTGGAAAGCTTTACTACACAGGAGAACTGTCATATCATGATCTTTTATTCATATTAACCATTTAATTCCTTTTGTCATTAAGTTTGCGTACTTTAAACTACAAATAAAGAATGTGCACACCAAAAAGTAGTCGTCGGAAATGCCCTAATGCAGTCTTCTCCGTGTACGCATTGCTAATCCGATCACTATTACATGAATATTAATGTATGTGTGCTATGATGAAGACGTCGTTTGGCTACAGTAATCTTTATTCAGTAAAATGGCGTCGAATCAAGAACGCGTGCGCGAAGCAATTTTGCACAAAAGAGTGGAAAATCCAGATATGTCGCACGGCGATATTGCCAAGTCATTAAAAATCCCAAAATCGACGGTTACTTAAGTGCTAAAAAACTTTCAGCAGCGCTTAACTTTAAAGAGAAGGGTCGGTTCCGGAGGTAACCATGATTCTCGTTTCGTCGCGGAGAGGAAGAAAGTGATTAAAGAATTTAAGAAGAAACCGAATATCTCCGTTCGTGATGTGGCGAAAAAAGTGAAAATGTCTCCATCGTTCGTCCAGAAAGTGAAGAAAAGTGTAGGCTTGAAATCATTCAAAGTAGGTGTTGCTCCAAATCGTAACGACAGCCAGAACAAGAGCGCAAAATCTCGATCGAGAAAATTATATGACACTATGCTGAAGGAATACGACTGCATAATATTGGACGACGAAACATATTGCAAAGCTGACTTTAAGCAGATACCGGGACTACAGTTTTATACCTCGTTGCAAAGAGGAAATGTTGCTGATCGTTTTAAGCAAAAAAAATTGTCGAAGTTCCCAAAAAAATACCTCGTATGGCAGGCAATATGTGGATGCGGTCTCAGAAGCGACATCTTCATCACAACTGGCACTCTAAATGGACAAATTTACGTAAAAGAGTGTCTGAATAAACGACTGTTGCCGTTCATTCGGGAACACAATGGTTCGGTGCTGTTCTGGCCTGACCTGGCATCTTGCCACTATGGAAAACTGGCTAAGGATTGGTACATTGCTAATGGTGTAAATATTGTTCCAAATTATTGCAATCCGCCAAATTCACCAGAACTCCGTCCGATCGAAAAGTATTGAGCTCTGGTCAAGAGGAATCTTCGAAAAACGAATAGCGTAGCAATTGATGAAAGATGAATGTACCAAATGTATCATTAATTTAGCAATAATTAACAAAATCACGTTGCTATTAGGATAACCGATGGAATCCAAAGCAATTGAGACAATACTAATCAACTTATAGTTGTTCACTTTCGCGTAATTTTCGATTTCTTGAATTTTTGGGGCATCATGATTTCACCGGTTAAGCTGAACAAATGATCTACACGATCTTCAAGCGATCTAAATTTGGCTTAATTGAATCGATAGAGCAAGCAATGTAGTCTGGATGTGCAGAAAATAGTTACACGTTACAAACTTACTGTTCACATAGCTAAAATAACAATGATTTTACAAGAAAATCGAAGAACCAATGTTAGGGACATATTTTTTAGGATGTTCCCAACTATGGCCTGTTGTATCAATAACGTAGTAAAAAGGTTGTTATTCGTAAAGTTTCAAGTGGAAAAGCATGAATTTGCGGTTTTTTATATTCAAGTGGCTCATTTAAACACAAACCGAAGGAACAAAATCATTGTATAGTGAACTATAATGTTTTCATTATTGAATGGCTAATAAATCATATGTGGACATCACTCAAGTGTTTCGAAGCGTTTTTGAGTTTGTTTTTGTGAAATGTTGTATTAAGTAAATCAAGCAATGCCTTAATTCATAAAACTAGAAAAAAAAACGTACAAAGACTGCATTTTGTAATAAATCCATCGAATGGGACGAAGTTGCATCCATGAATAGACCCAATTTGGTGCCTACAGACCGACATTAAATCCATATCCCTCGAATGTTTCTGACTTTATGAAAAGAGTCGAGTAACTTTTCGCGATATATACCACCAAATTTCTTATCACACATATCTTCGCAAGTGTATAACTAGTTGAATCTTACTTACAGCTTCGAAACTTTATGAGTTATGCTAAAAAATGTGATCGATGGTTGCATAATAGGCTGAGTCAAGGGACACATACCCTATTTCTATTCTATTCTATACTAACGGAACTGTCAATATTTTCTATTCACATCTTTGTTCTAACAAAAAACTACTGTCCACTCCTGGAGCCTCTTGGTGATGAGAAATCATCAATAATGTTGTCGTTTTTTCACTGAACATTTGAAGAAAATCTGACTAAAAATGATTAGTTGGTGACCATTTTTCTGCGTCTCATTTTTTTCGACTACAGTCTTTATTATTTAAAGTGAAAACCAGATGCATGATAGTTGAGATCAGGAAACGTTATATCAAGAAATAAAGGTTACACTCTGAGCTGGTTACTAAATTGTTCCGACGACGATTGAAGACGCCGTCCATCGTAACAATATGTTTTTTTATTCTAAACTTACTTGGCATTCAACGAGGTTAAGCTCAAATCCGCCATGACACAGGAACTTCATCGTTCGTTGATGATGTTTCGCAACATTCTATTTACTTGGGCGCCTAATTATGGTCATTGATTCACAATTAATGGTAGGTTACATTTTTCAATAATCGTTTGCAAAAACAAACAAGAAGATTTCAAGCTCCCTCTTTATTTCCGTTCCTTTTCTCGCCACTCAATCGACCAACGCTGATCCGAAGTTTGTTTGTCTATCTTAATGGCCGTTGTTAATCAGTCGTTTATAACAGGTACATTATGTCGAAACTGCGTCACAACAAATCGGTTTTTTTTTTTAAATTTTTGCCTCTATGCAAAATGTGCATAAAGCCAAAAACATGACATACTACACCGTCGGCGGTGGCGGCGCCTCGATTGTCTCGGGTCTGATTTGTCTTTGCAGCGCTAGACACGACACAAACGCCTGCTTCGATTAATCACGGTGAACAGGTTCGTCGTCAGAAGATGCGAAGAGACATCATCGATCATCGCGGGCAGTCAGACCATGATGGAGCAACGCAACTGGCTGACGGGGGTTGATGAAGTAATTAAACGGTTGTTGTTCGTGCAACGGCGTGATTTGACATCTGGATCTTCCCAGTGCCTATGGATACAATTTATGAGTCGTTAAATGGCTAAGGAAGGCCTTTTCGTCTTCTAGGGTTCTCGGCTGGGTCATGAACTTGGCGCGCACACACGACTTGCCATTTTTTCCTCCGGGTTTTTAAAGGCAATAAATTTTATCTTCCTACACTCGCTGTATGCATATGAGAGATGTGCATAACCTTGTACCGGAATCGAGGCTCCCTAGAGGGGAGCACTTGAGTCTTCGACGGGTACACAACTCAGCAACATAATGGTTCTCGAAGGGCTGATGACCTTCAAGATATAGTTAATCGTTTTGTGTATCGCGTTGCTATTCCTCCTCGTTGGCGCATAATTGCGCATCAAGCTTAGAATTGGCTCGCCATGTAATTACCCGACATGTAATTGAAAGCACAGAGTAATTGCAAAATTTAGCTTCGAAATAGCCCAACTTCAAACCGTAGTCATCAGGCTAATCTCCGTCTTCAAAAGCTCAGTTGCGCAATTCACGCAATGTTTCAAATCGAGGGGACATCATTCAAAATCCCGCGACTCGTTCGCGTAAACACACACCATTTCCTCATTGACTATCTTCGGAGTCGGAGCCTGTCGCTCCAGTAGCCTAGAGACACAAACCGGCAGCGCTCACTGCGGTGCAAGTGTTTCTCGCTTTACCATTGTGGAATGGGGCAACATTCTTTCTCAAATTATGTGTACAAATTTTCATACAATCTCGGCACGGCATTAAGTCGCAACGGACGCACGCAAACGGCTTGCTTTGGTTTGGGTTGTCGTGTGTGGTTTTCCACGTGATTTATCATAGTTGGCTGGAGATGAGTGTTGGATAAGCATCTTGCCGTGAACCTCGCGGTGCAGTCACGTACTAGTTTGATTAGTCGGAGTGTACGTCTGATATCAGCAGTGAAATCCTCTCTCTCGAAGGGGAGAACTGTAGAAAGGGAATTCCCTGCAGGGCATTGCATGACACCTGTCCGTTGTAACGAAGCACAAACCGGCTGATTGTGAACATGTTTTCGCTTAATTTGGACATATTTGAGATGGTTGGCGCTTCTCATCGCGACGAGTTTCCAGCATGGAATGCCTGTTTGGTAATTTATTGGACGTGCTTGAATTTCCGTGTCGTTTCAAGTGGGTGTAAGTATTACAAAATACACTGCGAAGCAGTACACTCTTTCTGAGAAAAGACACCCCATCGCCTGTGTCAGAAGTCATGGAGCGGAGAGACCTCCAAATCGTAATGGATTGATCAATTGAGTTCGATTACGACTACCGTGCTGCATCGAAATCCGGACGGCATCAATACTCTGGCATCTTCACCAGTTTATCTAAATTAGAAGGTAATTTATGCAATTTTTTAGATGCAATTACGTACAGGATCTTTTCAAATATGTCAAAGCTCGTTTCAAATTAATTATTCGTAGTAGGCCAAACATGCTGGTACTGCCATAAGATTTTGTACAGTCTCCACTTTATTCGCCCCAGAACGCCAGTTTGCCTTGAACTGTTTCTCGCTCACAACAGTCTTTTCGTAGACGTTTTTGCAGGCACTCGCTCAGATAAATTTCCTGGTTGACGGTTCCGGTCGCAATGTAAACGTTGCTCTTCAAGCCACAGCAACAGATGGCCTGCCACCCCAGATACTTCTTCGCAATCTTTGACAGTTTAATATGCTTAGAAAGACCTGCCACCTTTCCCTGTGCGGTGTAAAATTCCTGTCCAGGAAGCTGTTAAAGTCTGCCTTGACGTATGTTTTATCGTCCTGTGCCACGCAATCAAACTTCTTCAGCATCTTCGTGTACTTAAATAACTACTGTAATACTGTAAACAACTTTCGCGATCGTGCTTTGGCCGACGTGTTTTGTTAATCGTTGCGATTTGGAGTCACCACTCTCTTGTAAGGCGGCAGTTCAGCTCGTTTTTAGGCTCTATCCATGGTCTTTTTGTCGTCTCTGTGGCCTCCGGCTTTCGATTACCCCCCGATCTAGCTTTCCTGGCTGTCGACAAACGTTCACCGAACACTTTTAATACGTTGGTAGCAGGTGATTTATCCACATTCTACAATTTCGGCAATTTGGCGTGAGATTAGTTTGGATTTTTGCCATGCACGTGCAAAATTTGGATGCGTTGCTTCTTTTCCTTTGACGACATTTTGATAACTGAAGTGCTTATCTTAAAATAAAAAAAAGAGGCATGATGCTACACGCATACTTTTCAAAATGAGGGGTGTGCTAATTTTTGTAATGCACGATGAAAGGAAATGCGTCATGTTTAAGTCGCCCAAATTTTGATCGAAACACCCTTTAATTACGCTGTCCGGATTTTTGACAAAAATGTCAAGCTGTTTTAAATTCCAGACGCTAAATAGAGAGTGGATTGAAGCTATTGGCACTAATTTGGTATCTACTTATGTTATAGAAAATACAAGTGGAAATGTTTAACCAAGAAGTGACCACGGTGCAAGGGGAACGGTCGATCCGTTGAACCGCCAAAAAATTTGAAATCCCAAAAATTACGCTAGAAAATGAGGTGAAATCGAGATACGCAGGTAATCGGAATGGTATTCAGACTGTGCAAATTGCATACGATTACGTGATTGCAAGTGCCGAGGCAGGATATCCGGTCACCGAGAAAATTTGGATGCTGCAGGTAAGGGACGCCTTAAAATTTGTTGGTAGAGTCTAAAAATAGTATTCCAAGCCGTGAATAAGTCAGACAATTTCTGCAACGTTACCCGGACTTTTCTAAACGAAAATCATATAATTTGTCAAAACGACGGGTTCTTACCAAAGATGACGTTCGAAACTGGTTCCATACGGTTACACAATATCCGGAATCAAAAAACGGCCTTGATGTTTTGGAGCATCCAGAACGAGTCTTCATTTCGGATGAATCCTCGTTTTGTCTCGTCCCTAAGAAGCAGAAGGAAATCGCCTCAAAAGTCTCGAAAGATATTCAAACACTCACTTCAAACTCCGAAAAAGAAAACTTCACAGTTCTAATCTCCGGTTCGGCTACGGGTGAATTGCCTCCTCCGTTAGTTCTGTTTCCCTATAAATTACGGATTCCATTCAAGCGTTGTAAGACGTGTTCCCAAAGGTTGAGGAATTGGCCATAACTTTCTTTCTCTACGGCGAAACGTCCTTAATACCAATTCACGTTTGATGGGGTCAGTAGACCAACTAAAAGGATTGTTTTAAGCCCAGTGATATAAATGTTCGAGCCCCTCGGATTACGATCACCCTTCGCAATATCTGGACGTATGCTAACACAAGACTTGTGGAGAACTGGCTGTGGATGGGACGAACCCATCGATGATGAATCATTCGAAAAGTGGATTCGGTGGGCCAAAGTATTTCCGCCTATTGAGGCAATTCGAGTGCCACGCAGCTACTTTCGGAAAGAAAGTTCCGTCGACATCCAGAATCGTCAACTTCACATCGTTACGGATACCAGTAAAAGTGCATACGGTTGTGCGGAATGTTTTCGGGCGATTGTCAACGGAAGGACACTGGTACACTACAAGCGGCAGTATTAGGAGCAAGGTTAACGGTAGCGGTGGGAAGCAATCACTCGTTTAAGATAAGCCAACAGTTCTTTTCACTTCTGACGTGCGAAAGTACGAGGAATTCGTCGAACTGCGGATCGGGGAGATTCTGTCTCTTAACAACCAATGTGGGTGGCGTTGGGTCCCTACAATGCTGAACGTGGCGGACCAATTAACAAAGTGGACCCGGGATCCAGAGTTGAACCCAGACAGCGAGTGGTTTACAGGACCCAAGTACCTCTATCGAGAGGAGGCTGAGTGGCCAAGACAAAAGACTACGTTGACTACCACACAGGAAAAACTAGGAATCCATTTGCTTGTTCACGACATCCGTCTACTTGCACCAGTTATCGATGTCCATCGTATTTCTAAATGGTCCATTTTGATCCGCACTATCCAGCTTTGTATCCAGATGTCACAGGAAGATTAGCGAAATGCCAAGCGAAACGCGCTGAAAGCTACGGATAGGCAAACAAGAATCATCAAACCATTGGAGGAAATCACAGTTTTGCCAAAAAGCCTATATATTTTCGCAATGGCTACTTTAAAACTATTTGGTCACTTAGTGACTACTCAGTGCCACTTTGCCGTTTAATGCATTTACTGGAGGCAAAATGGTTTGAAAATGCTTCTTCAAGTGACCATAATAAGATAACTTGAATGAGTCCTAAACCGGCATTACAAAACAGCATTTTACGAGTTCATAAAGTCAAAATAAAACCTTTGATAGGAGTAAACGGAACTGAAGAAGACAAGGTTTAAGATCGTTGTAAAAAGCTGTGTAGGTTCTCACAAACCTGACTAAAATGTTTAACCTCATGAGAAAGGTAATAGAAGTCGTATGCTGCGGGTGTTTCCAGCTACAAGCTAAAGATCTGTCCAGTTAAAATCCATAATTACTTACTGTGCTGCAGCGGTACAGAAAGTGACTGCTGAAAGAATTCTTTTACAGTGGTTTGTTCACGTAGACGCCCACTTATAGAAGCATAAAAAAATCGCAAAAACGTTGAAAATCGACAAATCAACCGTGTACGATGTGCTCAAACGTTTCAGGGAGCAAAAGAGCGTGAATCGAGTGCCTCAAGGTAAGTGTCGTAGTCGAACATATGACCACAAGCTGAACCAGAAGGTGTTTAGAACCGTCAGAGCACACCCTAGACTATCAGATAATGAAATCGCATAAAAATACGCTGCTGCTCACAGTACCGTTCGAAAAATTTGTTTGCGAGCAGGATATCGTTCTTATCGAGTCAGCAAGCAACCAAACAGAACCTTGAAGCAAAGTTTCGTTACCAAAACTCGAGCTCGGAAATTGTACCAGCAGGTTTTGACGAATACCAAGGGTGCCTGCTCATCAACGATGAAACCTACGTCAAAGTGGATTTCGGACAGCTTCCTGGCCAAAAATGATTTGGCAAGGGATATGCAGCTGCGGAGCAAAGACCAAAGTTTTCGTGACGAATAAGACGAGGGACTCGAAGCTGTACAAGGAAGAATGCTTCAAAAACCACGTACTACCTTTCATTAAACCCCATAAAGGTCCCGTGAAGTTTTGGCCAGATTTGGCGAGTTGACACTACAGCCGTAACATAAATCCACCAACTGCCCACAGTTCCGGCCCATCGAGAGATTTTGGGCAATAATGAAGCGGAAGCTTGAGAAAAGTGGAAAAACGGCTCAAGACGTGACTCAGATGACCAAAATCTGGAACAAATGTGCCAAGGAAGTTGACTCGGGAGGTGTGCAGCGTTTGATGGGAGGAATAAAGAAGAAAGTGCGAATTTTCATTAAAAACGAATAGAAATGAATTGTACTGATATTTTCTTACAGTAAATTATCTTTGATTTTATGTATTAAACCTATTTGTACGTCAATCCGTTACCGAGATACAGGTGATTTAATTATGCCGGATTCTAAATGGACATAGCTGGAAATTTATAAAGCCAAAGCAAACTAGAAACAGCAGCGGTAAGAATACTTGAAGAAGAAGAGAATCGAGGAAAGACATTTAAAACAGATACAAAAGGAACCAGAAAAATTGGGAAAAATTGAAGAGAGACAATTGATGCAAAAAGTTAAGATGGAAGAGATGATGAAAAAGCAATCTTTACTCAAGAAGATTAATGAATCTAAAGATAAAACGAAGAGACAATGAATTTATGAAGTTTGCAGAAGCAGATAATTTCTCATCTCCATGCGAAGCGCTAGGAGTGGACAGTAATTTATTGCCAGAACGAATAAACATGAAGAGACAGTTTGTTGATAGTTCCGTATGGGACAACGGCAGGCTTTGAAATTGAAAGATACAAGTTTGAAAACGAGGGGAGGGCATTTGAACGGTAGCATCTTATAAGGCGGGAGATAATTTCTCACCCGTGTTAGGCAGTATTGGGAGAGGGACAAATCGCTAGAACTAGAAAAAAGGAATAGGTAGTATAAGAGCCCGATCGGTACATAGCCTTTTGCCAGTCAAGGGGATTTCCCCTCTTGCCTACCCTGCATGGGGTAGTATGGCAAAGGGTTACTGGCCTGATCGGATACTACCGTTCAAATGCCCTCCGCTCGTTTTCAAAGTTGTATCTTTCAATTTCAAAAGCCTGCTGTTGCCCTATACGGAACTATCAATACACTTTCTCTTCATGTTTATTCGTTCTAGCAATAAATTACTGTCCACTCCTAACACTACGCATGGAGATGAGAAATTATCTGCTTCTGCAAACTTCATCAAAGATCGTTACTTCCGCGCATAAAATCATGTCAATTTAGTTTGATTTACCCACCAAAGATCCACTATTTTCAGTTCTCTTGGCAAGCAAAATGGATCAATTGGGCCAGAAACTAATGCTGTAGACATAAGATTTAACTGCTTTTTAGCAGGTTAGTGTTGGCATCAATTTGTTAACCTTCTGTCACTCGCGTCAATTCTGTAAGGGATTTCAAATGTTGTATGGGATTCTACCACGCAGAAAAAGCGGCCCATTTGTCAGTTTTTAGTCTAAATATCATTCCCTAGTAGCACACTTGTTGCAAAACAATAAAAGTTACTTCAATGTGACTCAATTAGATCACAATCAAGTTGCTGCAACTAATTATGATGGTTTGGTGTTGCTTGGGTTGCGTGACATGTCAAACACAGTCATCCTCAGTTAAGCTATTTGTTTTATAATTTGAATCGAGACTGAAAATCTAGTAAGTCCATAGTATCGACAAACTAATTCAAGCTCCTGATATTCGATCAATTTGGACTACCGAACTGTTAAATAAACAATTATAAATCAGTGAAAATTTAAAAAAATAGTATATTTATGCGAAATTAGAACAGACTCTGTGTTAATAACTAAAGGTCATTTGAATATTTTATCGAACTACTAAGCAGTTCAAAATCTTTATAAAATGTTCCCAATTTGGTAATCTGAATTTACAATGTAACATGGGATGAATGTGCATCAAACTGCATTTTTGAAAAATACGTTATGTGTGGAAAGTGAGATGTTTAAAATATGTAACAAATTGTATCTTAGTGAAATGCCTACTGCTGGCAACGCTGCATCTGTTGCACAAAGATGTTAGTTATGCGCTCTAATATTTGAGGTAATTATCCTTAGTCAAATATATTTTCATTATAAGCTACTTTTTTCATTAAATAAGTGAATTTACCATTTAAATTTTAACGATTTAAAAAATGAGAGAATTGAGATAATTTTGCCTGTGCGGATAACGATTCAAAAGTGTCCGCATATTTTTTTCAACTCGATTAGAGTGTCTGACAAGCAATACTATTTTTATACATTTCAGCAGATTTTATAATACAGTCACCGCCAGAAAAAAAAGTGCCCACCTACCCTAGTTTTTCTTTTTTGTGCAGCAAACTGTAAAACAAGTGAAAGATTCTAAGTTTTGTAGTTTTGATGGCATATTTATTATGTTTTTGTCTTGTCTGGTACATAAAAAAACACTTGTTCTGCAAATTCATTTTTTTTCTTAAAGAAAGATCAAACTATAGTAGAAATTATGCATGTAAAAATTAAGTGCCCACTTCTTATTTTCTTAAAAAAAAAAACAAGTTGTAGATGTTGAGTGATCAGTAGTTGATATGTCCTCACCTGGCCTTCAACAGTTTTTGCAAACGTTTCGGCATACTTTCCACCAGATTCTTCAGGTGTTGTGAGTCAACATCTTCCCAGGCGTTCTCAAGAGCTTGTAAATAGTTTTGTTTGTTGGTAACTCTTGTCTTATCAACTCGTGAATCCAAGATGGCCAACAGATTCTTTATTGGGTTCAGATCTGGACTCTGTGGGGGCCATTTCATAGGTTTAATACGGCAGGAACGGAAGAATGCCTTTGACTTCTTCGCGGTATGTTTTGGGTCATTATCTTGCTGGAACACAAATTTGTTTTCCTGCTCAGTTTTTACCAACGAAACCTCCAAATTCTCACGCAATATGTCGATGTAGGAATCTGCTGTCATAATACCATCGATTTTTAACAAAGCACCAACACCCGCCCAAGAAAAACACCCCCACACAATCACGTTCCCTCCACCATGCTTAACTGTGCCCTGGATATGCCAATCATTAAGCGCCTCTCCAGGTCTACGCCATACATGAGCTCGTTTTTTGCTGTTGATCAACTCGAATTAGGACCCATCAGTCCCCAAAACAGTCTTCCAATATTCTAAAGGTTTATCAGCATGTTCCCGAGCAAATTTGAGTCATTTCGCTTTGTTAACTTTGCTAATAATAGGCAACATCTTACAAAACCTGCTCTTCATACCGTGTTCAGCGATCCTTCTGCGTGGAGTACTGTCCGAGATCGGTTGTTGAATCACTTTCTTGATCTCCCTGAGGGTAACCTTCGGATTTTTCTTAATTTCTCGAATGTTTTTCGCATCTGTTTGGGAATCTGTTCTACGTTTCTTTCCTCTTCCTGGGCAATCAGCTACTGAAACATAGGTTTTGTACTTTGCGAAAAGTTTGGTAACCGCTGCTTTGCTGTATCCATACTTTTCACCAATCTTGCGATGCGATTCACCTTTCTCGATGTCACGAATAACACATTTTCGGATCTGCAAGGGAATAGTTTTGCTTGTCACCGTATTATCCATGGTTATTTAGATAACTCGCACTAAATCTTTCTGACCGACAACTGAAATCCGTAAGAAGATCAACAAACACTTGGAAACGTCAAAAAAATTGAATACGAGGGGCGTTTGGATGTAAAAATTACATACACATAATATATTTTCAATTGGGTACTTTATTATGACACACCACGTATGATTCAAAAAATAATTTTGCAAAAATGTGTATTATCCATTGCAAAAAAAACATGCATCTTAAAAACAATAATATTATAATGCTTAGAAAAATATATGAATACGATATAATGAGTTTACTTGACTTGATTACAGTGTAAAGCATTAATCGACATATTAAAAATGTGAGCAGCTTAAGTGTTCGAATATTGATCCAGCACGGTAACACTACCCGCCGTTAGCCGTTTCAAACAGCCATTTCTCATAAAACTCATTTCACTCGAACAGCTTCCTACTAAACCGCAGTGCTTGGTGCGAGTTGCGGAGTGACCACGACTAAGCGGCAGATATCAATTCCTTATTCATATTTGTTTGTCGAAATTGGCGATAAGCTGAACGAGCCACCACATCTTTCGAACCGTTGGTTGTGCGATCATACGATCGCGAAAGACCATAAACACTCGGGAGGAGCGGGAAATGAATGTTCGCTTTGGGTTGTGTTTTAATCATCGAAGATACGATATAGCGTAAAGAGCTTTTATGCCATGGGAAAACCCTTTCGCACTCAACGCCTATTCGTGTCTTTCGGATTGCATTCATCCAAGTCATCGTCTAATTGAAAGGAGGAGGGACTCCCACCACCCCATCATCATCATCATCATCATCGTCGTCGGTTGCTTAGCGATTGTCATTTTTCACACAAAGGCATTCTAACAACAGGCGACTTCTGTGGACCTTGCTGCTGTTGGTGCAATTGTCGCGTCGTTTAATCACCCGCGAAGCATAACCATAGCGCCGTCACTGCGGTTGTGGCCATATACAAAGCGACTGGATGCCATTATTGCTTACATTGATTGCAATGCACGTCGTGCGGTACCAACTGGTACTGGTTGTTTGGGGCTTGCGGGCGAGGGTAAACCTGACTAACTAAGCCAAAGAACCGGGTGAGCTTCATCAGCAGCCAGCACAGAGCAGGGATTGCATAACTTTGCGCGCACGCGGATTACTGCTGTAGCGCAGTTCCGTGATTGAAGTAAAAAATAGTATACGAAAAAGAAGAAAAGCTAATCCGTACATCGCAGTAAGCTTCGGCATTGTGTGTCAGTGTGACAAAATGCAGATCGAGCTCAAACGTCCTTCCCGGCCGACGGCGTGCGTTGTCGTTTGGAAACTAACTACCTTGCCGTGCACGATTGGAATGGCGAAGAGCCACCGCGCGCTGGATCACGTTGGACATAGATATTGTGTACGCACCTTGCGAGCGAATGGGGAAATATTTCGAAGGTGGATGCTTCCAGTTTGATTTCACGTATCATTGACGCCGTCGAGGGTAATCGTTGGTAATGGCCTACGTACTACAGAAGTGGATATTGATATCAACGAGACAGACCACTCAATTGCGAGTTGAATGACATCATGTGGTTGGTTAGGATGAGTGGGATGAATCGATGGAACTGTTTTTGTTGATAATTTATAGTTCGTTTAAGTAATGCTTCGGAATATTTTAAGAGTAAGAATTTTAGTCCCTTGCGCTGAACTGGCCGGCTTGACGTTCCGCAAGGGCTCAGTACGGATTCTTTGTATAGACCCGAAGCTAAGAATCAGTTTCATTGCGGTAATATCACATAATTTAGTTTTTACACTGTATTTAGCTACTCTTTTTGTTTATTGTATAATTACCGTTGTAACATATGGAAGGGGAGGTAGCTCATTAAATACACGGAAAAAAATCCGTGCCCGGATCCGTGAACTGCAGTCATGAATTCGAGAACAAGCAAAAATACACCGTGAACTGAATCACGTAATCATGAACTAAATCACGTTTTTAGGTAAAAATCCTGGAAACGTGAACTAGTTCACGGTCCGTTTCCATTTTCGTGAACGCTTTTGTTTCTGTGTACTCCGTCTGCCTCTAACCATTTTGCTATGAGGTGCCAGGAGGGTCTCCACAGATTGCCTGTCGATCTGCTAAATTTGGAAGACGTTTGCATTGAGTTATCTCAAATTATAATAATCCGTCCACAATATCACAAAAAATTGCAATTGTTTGAGCGGATTGGAGATAATGAAATCATTGGATATAGAACCAGATCTCCCCAGGGTGGTGCTTAAGCGATGAGATTGGACATCAGTTGAAGCAAAGTTGCCAAAAGACACGAAATGCAACTACGGACTCTTATTTTGACCAGGTCCTTCAATCGTAGTTTTGGATGGATTCGCGTGCAATGTTCTTTGTATTGTGTTTCGTATTAGTCTATTAAACAACACATTACTAAATGTATTATTCTGTAGATTTTTAAATTTCAATCAAAATTTTCAGTCAGCGAGATAAGGCGCTATAAACTTGGCAAATTATTGCCTGTTGGATAAAATGCCAAAAATCCACCCACAGGCAAAAGGAGTATAAACTAATCTTTCTAGCATCTATGCTCCCATCGATAAAATACAAATTTTCACAGTATTTAACTATATGGAAGTGTTTGGTGCGGGAGGTCCACGCTTTCTTCGTTCCCTAAATTCGAAGTAGTAGAGCGATTTTAGACACTCTATCAGGATTCACTCTCTTTCTTGGAGTCCTCTCTGCGGCACATGCTACGCAGTTGGTCCGACCGGTGACAAGAAAAATAATGCATTGAATCGTCATTTTCCAAGATGCTTTCAAGAATTGGCTGTGTTAGTGGAAGATTAGATTAGATAATTATCGTAGTACCAACAATCAATATGCAACTAGCGATTTGAAATTGGTTCACTGTTGTAGAACCCCTTGGTCCGAATTACACCTTGAAGCCAGCACCTTGTTATACATTTTTTCGCCTTTGTTTTGATTTGCTGTGTTATTTTGACAGAATATTTGAGAGTGTGTTCATGTGAGTTCATTATTAGGGGCGCATTATTATGCTTGGGACCGAGCTTGGGACCGATGTTCTAGTACTGACTGAGCCAAGAAAAAAATCGTTTTTGTATGGGACCTACTGGTCTTAGAGTTAGTCTATGGTAGTACCGCGTATGGAATTTAAACGGGCCATTTCAATAACTAAAATCACTGCAGTATCAATGAGATTCACTAGAGAATAATATGGCAATGCAGGAAAACGGAGCAGCACATCGAAACTTTAGAAATACTTTTCTTTATACGGTATATAATTTCAGATCATCCATGGAAATCAAACATTGTGTATAAATTTTGAATTTACCATTGTATATGATAGAACGAGTTTTTACGTTTTTTGAAAACGGAACGGCAAACAAGTTTACTAACCTCTTATCCTGTGTATTTTTTTACAAAAAATTTATACATTTGACTTTTTACATATATATTATGAAGCTTTAATTTTAAAACCGTTTAACTACACAGATAAAAAGAAACATTGAATATTCTGCGTTATCTAATGCACATAAAGGGAACGCTAGATTTGCCAGAAAATAATGAGATATTTCATGTAAATTTAAGCCAGATAACGCCTGAATCCAGCCTGTTGTATGAAAGATTGCCAATATTGTTGTATGGCATATGAAAAGTTGCAAACAATTTCGTTGTTTATGCCTCCTTCAGCTTGAATTTAAACGAGGGGATGTTTTACACGCTTGTTAAAATTAATTATTTTTTTCTGTGTACTGAATCAAGTGTATTGTTATGCTTTGATCTTTCCAACAAGAAAGTGTTCTACGTATCTTACCTTTTTTTCAATTAAGTTGAAACCCATACCGTTTTTCGAGCGTATCCCAGAGTCCTTCTTTTTCTACTAATCAACAGTTTCATTAACATGTTGTGAACATTTTTAGATAAAAAGCGACCCTGAAGGGTGTGGCTTTTTTTCTCAACATTTGCAATGAAACGTCAATTCTCCATTCTCATTCAATTATGCTATGTTATACAAGTAATTCGTCATTATGTTGTGACGAAATTACATAACATAACACGACATAACTACGAATGACATCACAATCTTACGGACTACCTGAAAATTAGACGTCGCAGAAGGCTTAGCTATAAAAGTTTTTGTAAAATACAACCATTATCTATAAATAAAATTTTCAGTATATAACTCTAACTAATATTACTTCCAGCTAAACTTCATAACCGAAGGTGAGCAATTAAATACCCACAACAAATTGTACTAAATATCCATTTCATAACAAATACCGGGGAAAGAGAGGGACCATCAGGGCACCCGAGTGGAACGATTTGGATGCGAAGCATAGGACTGCCTGAGGACGGGCTCTTCGCCCCATATATTGGGTTTATTCTGTCAATCGAGGGCTTGGTTCTAGGCCTGTGAGTGTGAGCTTGCTTTCGGAAGGGAATTCTCCCTATATTTGCGGATTTCACGTAAGTGTCTCTGTGTTAGGTTGTCCACGTTTTCGGCCCTACATATAGGAGCTTGATGATAACAAACAAAAACAGAATCTTGATCAAATCGTTTTTCTGAATACACAGACAAAAAGAAACATTGAATTTTCTGCGTTATTTAATGCACATAAAGAGAATACTAGATTTGGCAGAAAATAATGGGATATTTCATGTAAACTTAATCCAGATAACGCCCGAATCTAGCCATTACATACAAGATTGCCAACAATTTCGTTGTTTACGCATCCTTTGGCTTGGATTTAAAGAGGGAAATTTTACGCGATTGTTAAAATTATTTGTTTTTCTGTGTATTAATGGTAGTATTATATAATCATCCTCATCATCATCATTTTAAAGTGGACATATTAAGTGTTAGTTAAATGTTTTCCGAGAACAATCGTTCGATACACTCGTAAAAGTGTTTTTTTTTTTCTTAAGTGGCGTTATTAAAGAAGATGAAAGATGTAACAACTTTCTGCATTATATATCGTCTAACGATATTGACAAAGAATGATACGACCAAAGGTTGTTCAAAAAAGGATGAGTGAGATTTGATTTTTTTTTTGTATTTACAAAAATCACTGCATCTGATTTTTCTTACTTAACTTCAGTGAGTGTAAAATACAGAATTCATATCCAATTCAGCATCTGAGTCACCTTGGATCGGACTGACGGCCTTCCGTACCATCTGGTTCTGTACAGCCACAATGTCTTCCTTGTTCGCCGCAGAACACCAATTTCCGCTCTCTTCTCTTCTCTTCTCTTCTCTAACACGTTTTTAGACTTCTTCAAGTTCCGTTTGACGATGGCCCAACATTTCGCATTGAGCATTGGTCGGATTTCACTTTATATCATTAGTGATGGCAGCGAGCGGAGACAAGTGCGCTGGCGATCAATAACCCAGGTAGCTGTTTATGCCGTTTTTGCCGACAGGCTTGACAGCTATTTTGTTATGCAATGTTTATTACAAATTAATTATATGAATATAATTTATAATCAAATTATATGTTACGTTCTATGTAGTTGATTGACCAATCCCGTAGAGTATTTATACTCAGCCGCAACCACGAGGAACAAAATATGTGTGATTCAGTTGGTAGCCATCTTTATATATGACGCAACGTTGAGTGTTAAAAATCCGCAATTACTATCCTGATAAAAAATCAATGATAATATCTATGTGTCCGATGCATCATTTTTTGCCATTTTATCAACAAATGGTAGCTACTTGTAACCCCACACACTTCCTTTGTGTACAAATAACCCCTATGTGTGGCCACACATACTTTTAATTTGCCACATACATTTCTTTTGTGTTTTTCAGAGTGCTCTGTTTATGTGTGAACACATCGGTATTATGTGAAGTTTTCCAGAGAGTTTTGCCAATAAATATGTATGGATTATTTCCCATGTATGTCTATACAGAACGGTATTCTTTCGGTGTAGAACCATCTGAGTTTCGTTAGCAGTAGCGTCATCCCAAGTAGCACACTACGATCATAATTAGTTGTAGTAACTTGATTATGACTTAGAAAGTCATATTTATGCTATCTAAACCGAATGGCAACAAGTGTGCTACTAGGGATGGTCTCTAAATTTTGACAGATTTTCAATATCTTTTAAATGATGAATTCTACACAAAAGCCTGATAGTAGCGCAATATGCGATGACCATTTCATGAACAAGAACTTTATAAATACACTAGCTGACCCGGCGAACTTTGTTCAGCTCTTTACGATTTTATGATTTACATAATTCCGAGCATTTATCATTGACTTTTTTTAAGTAACTGCAAGCCAGGTTTTGCTTGTTTGTCACCTCAATTTTATTATTGTTCTTTCGCGATCGATAACGGATTACGAAATTCAAATCATCGACATCCTTATTTTTCGCTGCCAAAATCGCACCAATCATGGTTCTTATAATTCTGGACAATGTTTGGGATAACACTCGTAATGAGTTCCTCTTTTGTCGTTGAAATGTGAAATGACAGAAATTCGGCGGGAGCTTCAACGGGTACTCCTCCATTGCCAATCGCCAACAATTGATTCGAGAAAATCTGGATAGACAGTTCGTTTTGCAAGGCAACTCGCATATTTGTCGTCAATTGTTGCATATCGCCACAAATATGAAAGCTTAAGGCAAGCGTTGATTTCATCGTGTGCGTAGAAAAGTCGAAAAACAATGCAAAAAGACTGAAGCACATATTCGGATAGTTTTGATTTTTCGTCAGTTTAGCCTTATCATGGCTACCAAATTGAATGCGTTACCTCACTGATTACACAAACATCTCCGAAATTATCGAAATCATACTGGGCTTCACTTGAGTGATCGGTAACGAATAATACATTCTATTCAAAGTCTAATGATTAACGGTCAAAAAGTATTTGGAATGCAGCATCAACTGTACCAACAGCAGAATAATAAGAACTCCTGTGAAATTTCACAATGTCAGGTGGACTATCAACGCCATCTACGATCCATGTCAAGGATACCTCGATTAAAAAAAGAAATAAAAAAACCATAACATATATACAGAGGATAGACAAAATGATCGGAACAGGTAAATTTTTGATCAATTTCGTAGTGCTCTAACTTCATAAAATATTATCTGATTTAATTTCGCCAAAGAGCATTCGATTCGAAAATTAATGTAATTTCATGTATATATCGGTAACATAATTGGCCATGGCCACTGGACGTCATTCGAACCCCCTACAGCTCCATTCCCAGGCGGATTGAAGCCGTCCTGGAAGCGGATGGAGGACCAACTCTTTACTAATAAAACTCATTCTTCCCTATACTCAATCAAATTATAGCTTACTTATCCGAACCAAAGCTGACTGAATTGATTCTCAGAGTAACAGGCTAGCCCGTGAATCTTATAGTCCATATTTTGAGGTACAATCGTATTTGATCCTTACTATACGTTTCCCCAAAAATGTTTCGGGAGTAGCCAATATTGGTTTTTTGAAGTTTATCTATATCATATTTATGAAAAATCATGAAGATAGAGCTGCCGCACGTCATGTTTTGGGATAAATGTCTATCTGGTCTCTACTACAGGTTCCCCCGGAGTCGTTCTGGTGGTTCCGGGAGTGGCCAATATGGTTAAGGATCCACTTAAAGTTTATAATAAAATTTGTGATGCAAAGAACCAAGAAATAAGAGTTGTCACATGGCATGTTTTGAGTAAAATAAAGAGTTACCGGCATCCAGGACCCTTTATCAGAACCTGTTTCAAGGAAATGACCATATCTAAGTCAATTTAAAGCTGATTCTTGTAATCGACATTTAATCCGCTTGATAAATATTTTGTCTTTACGTATATTTGCTAAAAAAAATTGACAACGGCATCTTGTAAAAATCTCATCACAAATTCAATATATGAGATAGCCTCACCGGAAACCCAGAACAACTACGGTGTCCAGGGGCCATGGCCAAATATGTTACTATATTAATGTTCCAGTCGAATGCTATCTGTCTGTCTGTCTGTTACTTGTAAACTACAAAACTACTGAACCGATCGACATGAAATTTTGTATGGGGGAGTTTTTGGGGCCGGGGTTCTTACGACAGTAATGTACCCCGTCCTTCTCTGGAAGGAGGTGCTCCCATACTAATGAAACACAAATTTCTGCATAATTTGAGAACTAATCTAGCAATCTAACGGTAGTATCAGATCAGCCGCATAACCCTCTGCCTTACTATCCCATGCAGGGTAGGCAAGGGGGGAAATACTTCCGTTCAAATGCCCTCCGCTCGTTTTCAAACCTATATCTTTCAATTTCAAAGCCTGCCGTTGCCCTATACGGAACTATCAATACACTTTCTCTTCATGTCTATTCGTTCTAGCAATAAATTACTGTCCACTCCTAGCGTTTCGCATGGAGATGAGAAATTATCTGCTTCTGCAAACTTCATCAAAGCAAATAGAACCAAATTTGGCAGGTGGGGTTATCTGTAGGCAAGATATGTTTTTGTGGGGGTTTAAGACCCCTCCCTACCCTAAGAGCGGGGGGGGGGTCTTTAAACAAATTAAAGTGAAATTTCTGCATAACTGCATAATGAATTAATAAAGCAAATGGAACCAAATTTGGCATGTGGGGATTTTGGAGGCAAGAAATGTCTCTATTGTGATTCAAGACCACTTCTTTCTCTCTGACAGGGGAGGGGAGGGAGGGGTCTCATATAAATTTAACACATATTAAATCAAACATGAGTATTATCCGATCTGTTATGAAAATTTGTATGCAGGTGTTTTTGGGGACGAAGAAGATTCCTTCCCCGTCTGGAAAGAGGGGGGCTCCCATACAAATAAAATACAAATTTCTGCATAACTCGAGAACTAATCTAGCAAATGGAACTAAATTTAGCATGAGCGAGTTTTTGGATTCAGGTTTTTTTCAAAGGTGGTTTGACACTCCTCCCTCTCTGGAGGGGGGGGGGGCTCTCATACAAATAAAACAGAAATTTCTGCATAACTAAAAAACTAATCAAACATATGGAATCAAATTGAGCATGTGAAGGTTTTGAAGGCAATAAATGTTTCTAAGGAGGTTCAAGACCCCTACCTTCTCTTAAAAGGGGGACTCTCATACAAATGAAACACAAATTTCAACCAAAAATGAGAATTATCCAGGCAAGTAAAACACAAAATATGTATTTCTCAGGTGAGAAGCATGTGCTGATAGAAGTTTGAATCCTTTCTTATTCAGGGAAGTGGGATGCAGGAGCTATTCTCAGTGCTACTAGTATGCACAAGAAGTAAATCTAAACTGACAGGACACGGCGTAGTTTGAAGATAAAAATTTTAGTATATGAAATGCTTTTACGCAGAACAAAAACAATGGTAGAAACTACCCATTCGAGGGTTAAATTAAAAACACGCACCTACGTATTTTTTGCAGAAAATAATTTCGTTTAGTTCTACAATAATACACTAGTATGTAACAATTGCAATTGAAAATACTAAAACCTATCAAAATTTATGGTAGTTTTCACGAAAAAGCAGTGGTTTATACGAAAGATTACTATAGTAAGGTCTGTATCCGCAATAATCCGGACACCTCAAAACATGAATAAAACATAAATTTCGCATTATATTTCCGTCGTAGTTGTTTATTTCATGGGATGTTTTTTAACAATTCGTGAAGACAAAACATAGTTATTCGGTATTTGCCTAAAATTTTCGAACTTTGCGCTTAACCCCGTCCATTAGGGTTTGTACAGACTCTTCGGAAATCATAGAAGCCGTCTTTGTCCAAATTTGCTGGAAGTGTCTTTGATTCCTTGCTTCTTTCCAGAAAACTTCCGCTTCATCAGAGCCCAATATCTCTCGATTGGTCGTAGCTTTGGGCAATTTGGCGGGTTTAAGGTTTTTGGTACAATTTTCACTTGATTTGCTTGGTACCACTCCATCACAGTTTTAGCATAGTGGCATGATGCCAAATCGGGCCAGAACAAAGGTTTTTCTGTGTGATTTTTGATGAAGGGTAGCAATCGCTTCTGCAGACACTCTTTCTGTTAGATCTCCTTGTTGATTGTGCATGTAGTGACGAGAGATTTACTCTTTCTGCCACACGTGCAAATTGCTTGCCACACAAGGTATTTTTTGGGAAATTTCGATGCCTTCTTCGCTCTAAAATGCTCAGCTGTAGCATTTCTGGCCATAGCAGAATAAAAAGCCAGCCCTGGAAGCTGCTTGAAATCCTCCAGGACATAAGTTTCATCATCCGTAACAACGCATCAAAACTTCGTCAAATATTCGCAGTACAAACGTCGAGCCCGTGATTTTGCTATCAAGCTCTGTTTGTCGTTGTGATTTGGAACAGTTTTTACTTTATACGACTTAAGTCTCAAACGTTGTTTTGCGTTTTGGACAAAACCAGGCGACATCCCAATTTTACGAACCACTTTCGAATGGAGATATTTTGGTTTTTCGTTAACATCCTTTTCACCTTTCGGGGGCTTCAAATGGTGAGTTGACAACTTCGAAGGAGGGTGCGGCCGACCTCTGGTCCTCACAAGTTCCTACCTCACGCCTCCACGAGTCATATGATCACAAAAGACTGCCAGCTGAAACATGGAGACGCTGGTTGGCGTAGCCTGGGCAATGTTGTCAATCTGACAATAGCGAAGTGAGGTGCGACCGGTAAATCATGTCATAATTTTCCATTATCATATCTTTCAGGTCTACCAGGTCATCAGGTATTATAAAATAATTTAACATTTAAAATTAATTTTTCTCATGGCAGTCATACATTGTCTAAATTTTCTGGTTCCTAATGGATGCGGAAGTTTGTCTACAATTGCAACAAAACAGCAGTCGGCACAGATGTAATTTTCAGTTCATATTATAATATCCCTTGACTATATATTATCATAAAGGACATTGTTTATTCATAACCATTATCAATCTTCTTTATCACCATCATTATCATTTTTATCATTACTGGTGTTTTCAGGATTTATATTTTAACATATTTTTTTTAAAATAATTTCTCCTAATAGGTTACATATACTTTTAATTATTATGTCTTATATGTCCAATTATCATTATGATTTAGAAGTATCTAGTTGAACAAAAGAAGCTGCTACGGAATCTATGGTAGGCTTTTTCACTTATTACCTAATGTATTCCGGTTTGCAAATGGACCTTTTTCCAAATCTGAGCTGTTTGCCATTCGGATAGTGTCTGATGTGTCTGTATCATAAATCACAATATCATTATATTTGATGAAATTGTTTTATTTATTTTACTTCTTAGATGATTTAAAAATTGCTTGTTGTTGTTTGTTGTTTTTTCCATTAGTCTTTAACTCCCTTACACAGGAGCAATAATTATTTGGCCAGCAAAAATAAAAGCGTATTGCTGTTATAAAATCAACATCAAGCAGCAAATATTGACCATGGCAACAGTAAATTAAAATGTATATATGATATGTTTGTATAATTTAACAAACTTTTTAGGATACCTCAAATCAAGATTTTGGGAAATTGCTGCTATCGCTGAAAACAAACAAAAACGTGCATAAGCGTGAAACCACA
>JASCZW010014020.1:0-23988 GCA_034211315.2 Aedes japonicus | reverse complement strand
ACTGAAAAAAGTCATGAATTTTGATACCTATATTGCTAATGCTGCTTCCTTCTGAATATGTTTATTAGGTGGCTCAACATGAGCATCTTTTCAGAACATCTCTTTTTTGATCCATTTGGGGCCCTAAACAACCGTGTAAAATTAGGGGGACGACTGGGTGTAGGCCTGCTTCCTGCATTGCGTTTGAAATTTGTATGGAAATTAGTATAAAACATACTTTTTTGAATTTTCATTACTGGAGACCCTAGTTTAGTATGACACCTTAAATCACCAGTTGTGTTATAGTCCAGGATGTGCCTAACAACTTTGTCGAAAGAAGTGCGGCGCTGGAAACGTTCCCCAAAAAGCTAGCAGTAGGTGTTCAAAGATCGATGGTTCGAACTAATTGCTGTAAAATGATTCTGTTCTGCCAACACCGCCGGTGAATCAATCGGAAGTCGGATTTCAATCCGCACACTATGGCGTCTCTGTCTCGTTCGATTTGAAATGTTGCGAGATGGAACTATCTCATAAACATTTGCATCACCCATGTCAGTGTGTATTTGGAGATGCCCTCCCACCATGCCAACCCACCCTCTCCTCAATTCATAGTAATGGAATTACTGTTTCAAACTGAAGTAACTTTAGTGTATCGTAGTCTTGTCGAGCTGGTTTTATTTTAGATATTGCCATTTTAAAAACATTTGCTCCATCTCTATATGCTCAGTTGCTAAAGGAGGGGCATACTATATTCCACCCTCACCCCCAACATCGGAGTTTCTCATCTAACGGAGTTGGAACGTCTGCGATGAGCAGATTCAAAAGCATTTGCTCAGCCTATCTTTGCACCGGAGAAGAGGTGCATACGATTCCTCCCCTCAATAACATCGATGGAAGACAAAGTTACAGATTGAAATACCCCTGCGTATTTTAACCAGTTCTGTTTATTTGGAAGGCTCAATTGCAAGTACAGCTTTACGGAGCTGATAATCATTGTCTGTGGTTAAGAATAATTTATTACACCTAGTAGGAATGATCGATAGTGTAATTCGTGGTTACTGCATAGAGTTATGGGTATTTGTCTCATCAGAGAGTTGTCGCTTTTTGTGGTTATGCAGGGTTTGCTTTTAGTATGTTCGATCGTCTTGTATCAATGCAGACGATAAGATCTATCGTGGTGAGGGGGACACAAAACAACACGAACTACTAAAAATAAGAAAATACTTCAAGTGCACCCCGAACTTTGCCTCTCTTCTTTTACGAACGAGGTTGAACAACTAATGAAAAGTTTCTATCATATTTGTTTCCCACATTCATGTATTCATATATCATACGTTCTACTTATAATTGTCCCATGTTACTTTCCACAAAACAGCCAAAACCTGATCAATTTTGTCCCACGGAAAACGTGATATATCAGGGAACATTATTAGTGGCTGAAAACTCCTTCCAATCATATTTTATCGCTAGAACTATAAAATAGGACATACCAGAATTCATTTTTTTCCATAAACTACTGAAAATCTTGTCTAATGAAGTATTTCTAAAAATCGTGCAGTACAAATTGACCTGAGTTTTGATTATTTTGTGGATAGTAACATCACGTGGGACAAATATGCGTAGAAGCAAAAAACGCTTAGATATTATTAAAATACAACACTGCTTCTCTGACGCAATTACGTCATACAAGGTTCAATTCCATCACCACACATTGAAACGGCATTTAACCACTTCGGTACAGATGCAAGAAAACGGTTTCGTTTAGAGCGCTTCTTTTGTTTTAGAGAAGAATGAATGCAAACATTCAAAGTGGCGTGTCTATATAGGGTCTGTTTTAGAAGTGTTGATCTAATCTATCATACCAAACGGGCGATTGATTTGTTTGTATCGAAATCATGGACATAGTTTCATAAGATGATCAATTTTTAAATAGCTCATCCGAATGCACTGACTCTATTATATAGAATATAGTATACCCCCCCCTCCTCTAACAACTGGGACATGAGATTGATTAAATGTTTTTGAAACAAAACCAATCAAATAGACAAGATAAGAACACTAAGTTATTTCAGTTTGAAACAGTATTTCCATTACAATGAATTGATGGAGAGGGGTTGGCATGGGGGGGGGGGGGTAGGCATCTCCAAATAATACACCCATAAAGTTGTGCAAATGTTTATGAGTAGTCCATCTGAACGTTCCAAATCGATAAGACAAGAAACGCCAAAGTTATTGTGGATTGAAATCTGGCTTCCATTGGTACACTGGCAGTGTTGGCAGAAAAAAATATTTTCGGTATTTAATTCGATCCAACAGTCTTAGAGAAAGCTATAACGTCATTTTAGTGCCGCACATCTTTCGACAAAGTTGTTAGGCGTACAGGTGCGGGACTATAAATTCAACTGATTAGTTGATGTGATCCACAGCGGATTAGGTCTCTAGGGATGAAAATGCAAAAAAGTACGTTTTCCCATACCAATTTTCCATACAAATTCTTCAAAACGCAATGCAGGAAGCCGGTTTTACAACCAATCGTTACCAAGTTTTACACAGTCGTTTGGGACCCCAAATGGATCCAAAAAAAGAGCTGTTCTGGCTTCGCCTGTGGTCAAGTTTTACGTTTTTTCATATAAACGGTAGATCACCTAATGTTGCCGGCCACTCCAAGGCTTCACATTGAACCTGTTCCGAAATGGAACATTCCAGGAACAAATAATCAAATGGCCTTAAAACGTTGACAAATATCCTACTGACGAAATTTAATGAATTTTAATACCCATATTGCCAGAATTTTCTTCTGAAATTTTTCTGGCCACTCAAAGCCCACGAGACCTAGTCTCCGGAATAATCAGTCCAGGGACAAATCTTCAAATGGTCACGAAACGTTGACAAATAACCTACAGAAAAAAATTCATGAATTTTGATACCCATATTGCAAGGGTTTATTTCAGAAAATGTTTTTGACTACTCCAGGCCTCACGGGAACCTGTTTTGGAACAACCGGTTCAGGGACAAACGGTCATTCCAAGGCCGACTTGTCTGGGGAACTCAGGATTACAAGGAACAAACGCTTGAGAAAATTTCAAGCAGTTCAATACACATATTGTTATGGTTCCATTGAAAAAATGCCTATGACCAGCCAGGGACCCTTGGGGGACCTCCTCCGGACTGGCCACTTGAAGTATCATACATCCGATGGACCCAAAACAAGAAAACTCACTAGAAATTAGAAGAAACATTAGTATCTTCCATTTAATTCCAACTACCTTTGCTTATCTTCGACAGATACGCGTATTTCGTCTACAATGTGCAGACTTCTTCAGTGATTAGTACTAATAACTCGACTTTCGAGCTACGTCCGAGTTATTAGGTATGGACACTGAAGAAGTCTGCACATTGAACAGTAGCTGCGCATCTGTCGAAGTAGCAAGGTAGTTGAATGAATGGAGTTACTAATTTTCTTCTAATTTATAGTTACAAGTATTCCACTAAACAGCTCAAACCCTCTAGGATTCATTATCAGAATAGTTCCAAATTGCGCCGCCATCTGAATTGCCAAATCGAGCTCTAGGAAGGTGCTGTCTTTAGCAAAGATGTTAATTGTATATAATAAAGGCATTCAAAATAATCACGTTAGATCCAGATCGTACCTCAGAGATGGCGCTGCCATATTTGCGGCATAAATTAGAACTAATATGACAGTGTCAAAAGAAGACGAATGACATACTGCTTCTACATCGCCATCTCTACATTATACATAATGTGGAACTAATATAACAAAGTCAAACGACGACAAACAACAGATAACACACTGCGAAACTTTGCCGAACACATGCCGTCTATGGTACTATATGCAAGCGATGCAGTATAGACTGCAGCACCATCTTTGCGGCATGATGAAAACTAATAAGTGATAATGTCAAAAGATGACGAATGACACACTGAGAAACTCCGCCAGAAGATGGTACAATCTCCTGGCGCTTAATTTAGAAAAGATAGACTGCAGCGCCATCTCTGCGGCATGATGTGGAACTAATATGATTATGTCAAAAGATGACCAATGACACACTGAAATTTTGCCCAAATCAAAAACTCTCTATAACTATTCTGGACTGCTTTGCTCACACATTGAATTAACAACCTCTATCCATTTGTAGCAGATTCCCGGTGGCCAATGTTACTGGAACCATGTTTTCCACCATCAATACATTTTTATGAACTATATCCTTTCAATATGAATGAAATATAAATTTTATTTCTTGACTTTTTTACGTCGTTTTTGAAATAACGCAGTTTTATTTTACGCGGTTTTTGTGATACGATACCATTACCGTCGTAAAAAAACTCGATGTATTCGATTCTTGCTCTTATTTCTGGTTTGAGGTATTTGGAATAAACGCTCTTAGAATTCATCAATTTGACACGAGGCGTATTTCATCATGGCCAAGAACTCAAAGAACTTTCATTGAGATTACATGTAGAATTATGACTCCTAAAACCGAAAGCAGACAGATCGAGCAGAAGGTGTGTTTGATTGAATTTTTTTCTGGTATTTTTCAGACAATCAATTTACACTTGCCATGTTTCAGGCACGAAGTTTGCTCATAGCTCTGTTGAGTTGATTAGATTGAGCCTAATAAAGAGATATTCATTAATGGTTCAATCAATAAGTTAGAGAAGGAATCATGTATTAGTTGATGATAAAAATGTTGCCTCGTTATTATGGAAACTCATTTTGAATCAATCGAAAATACCAATTCATTGATGACGGTAGTTGTTGAAGTGAGCTTCCTTTATTTGTTTCGACTGACGCGGTCCAATTAGATCATTTTTTTTATGAGCCCGGCCAAATAAGATCCAAACAGAGGCAAACCAACGGTGGTCCACAAATAAGATCGCGACAAATTTTTACCGTAGATGATACTGCAGCCTTGAACTTCAATGCCAATCAAGATGACGACGAAGACGATGGCGACGACGTCCGATGCTCGAATCTAATTAGTATACGTAGCGCGCTGCTCGCGTTTATATCAAATTTTATTTCATTATTGTTCTGTATCATCTGGGATGACAGCCTGATGGTTCTCGGCTATTGCACCCTTCCGTCGTCGCTGGCGGTGGTCGGTGGCTTATAGGAAGAGTCAATATTTACCGCGGGCATATTTGGCCGGTAGGATGATTAAGTAATGAAAAAGAACCCGAAAGTGAAGGCGTGTGAGAACCGGAACAGATTTATTGCGTGAATTTTGCAGGGAATCTGACTTTTACGGTTTAGATCCGGCTTGGATGAGGCAGTTTATGAGACAATTCCGAAACATGACTAATCATTAGAACACATTTAACTACGACTGATTTGCGTGGTTCAATTACCAATTCCATAATTTTAACTAAAACAAAAGAAGTGTGACTCAATGTGCTCAGCTCTCAGGTGAAGAATTTTAATGCCAACAAATTGGATCGCTCGGTTGTAGGCCTGAATTCAACGAGGATGGAACATTCCAATTAAGCTCATGAATAATGCCATTTTCCAACGCCAACTATGGCCAACCTGCGTTCCCAATCAAGAATGACGGCTAAATTTCACGATCATTCGAATCAATTAAGTAATTCTCTAAAATGTTGATTGAAATTTATTGACAGCAGAACAGCAAAAAAAAAGCAACAACGGTTCGAAAGGTTAAATGCTGCTTCCAACTAATTCACCGAGACTCGCTTGTCAATGGCCAATAACTTATTTGCTTGAATCCGTTCCACTGCAAAGGTGGTAGATGAGCCAAACTTTCTCACACGTTGATTTTAACGACGCTTTGTCAAGCGTGAAGAACGACTTAATTCGCCGCAGTGTTAAGTGGTGACGCTTCCGCCTAGGAAATCCAAAATTTGATGCTATCAGAAAATGTTTGTTCTAAATTTTAAACTTCTTCCAATTCAAGTTCGAGCGAGAGGCCAACCGGATTCAGTTCGCGCCCTAAACAAACAACGGCTGGAAATCCAGTTCGAGATAATTTATGGATCCAAATCTGCTGCGAAAAACAAAACCCGCCCGAAATCCCCGGATCTCCCTTCGAACTTGTTTGGATTTCAAAATTTGTCAATTTTACGACCGATTGTGAGAATTCGTTGAACCCCCGATCGATCACACGCCCATCGGGAACAAGCACGTGATGATGATGATGATGATGATGAAATGGAAAAACTGGCAGCAATGGGTCAAAATTTCTCAACTCATATGCAGTTCGCTTTCGGATCATGAGTCCATTTTGATGACTTAGTTGAAGATGAGATTCGAATTTATGATTTATCTGAGGCTAACGCGTGTCAGCTGTCTTCCAGTTGATGCAACCGTGTTGACATCCTAAATTCGGCAATCAGCTCGATAACAGCCATAGGAGGAAAGAACCGATACCATTTTTACAAGCGACTTGTGCATCAATTAACTTAATGTGATTTTGTTTTCTGACCAAAAAAAAAACAAGCACAGTAGATTTCAACGATGGGATCGATGAGAAACCGTTGTTCTGCAGATGAGAAACATGTTGGTGGCGAACTTGACACACATGTTGACATGGAATACGTTTTTGGTTTGTTTTATTGCAGCTAAGATGATTTATGTTGTGTGAAATGCATTTTCCTTGAAAATTAGTAGGCATCGAATATTGCCTTAATTCATCTACTGAATTAGATGTGCTATTTGTATTGGAAAGAACGTAATGTCGGACACTGCGAATAGATGCACACTTATCATAATCTGTACATTAAATGAGTTTGTGATCATGTAAAGGATGGAACAGTCAAAGCTTGGTCGACTCAAATATGACGTAGTTTTTTTTAATCGTAGATGACCTACGGGGAATCTCGTGTTGACGACGGAGGAATCTCACACGCGAAATAGAGAAAACAAATTACACATTATTGAAAAGTCAAAATAGACGTTCAACACTCATTAAGGTTTTTGTATCGATTAATCCAAACGTCAGAAAAAGAAAAAAAAAAACAAGATTTGTGCGCACCAGGTAGGTGCGTTGAGTAAGGAACACGGCTATTAGTTATAGAGGTAGTTATTGTTCGCTCCACACTCCCCCTTAATGATTACTCGCTTGTCACTTGATCGCCATTAAGCCCAGCAGTTCCGCAAACTCCAGGTGTTTCAGTGGTCCAAGTGGCTTTGTCATGATGTCTGTCAACATACTATCGGTAGGGCAGTATTCCAATCCTATCTCCTTCTTCACACAAAACTCCTGCAGAAACCGCTCTCGTGTATCGATGTGCTTGCTACGTAGACATTTACTCTCCAAGCGCACGAAGAACAAGCATCCCTGGTTGTCCTCGAGCACTAGGGAAGGTTGATGTTGTGTTTCACCCAAGTCACGCAGTAGCTGTCTAAGCCAGAGTGCTTCCTGGCACGCCTCGCTTAGGGCCAGGTACTCAGCCTCCATTGAAGAAAGCGCGACGTCGACTTTCCTTACCTTACCAATCAGACTAAGGCCGGCGTGGCCTCTGCTGTACACATAAGCTGTTTCCATTGTAATTGGTCCATGGCTGTACCTCGCCAGCCTCGCTGTCTGCGGAGAGTCCGCGGGTCGCCTTCAACTTGATCGATCCACCTTGCTCGTTGCGCGCCTCTTCTTCTTGTACTCGCCAGTTCTTTTCCGAGAACCATTTTCACAGGGCTGTCGTCCGACATTCTTACGATATGCCTAGCCCATCGTAGTCGACCGATTTTTGTGATGTGTACGATGGGAGGTTCTCCCAGCAACTGGTGCAATTCGTGGTTCATTCGCCTCCTTCACGTTCCGTCTTCTATCTGCACTCCACCGTAGATGATACGCAGCACCTTCCGTTCAAAGACTCCAAGGTCGCGTTGGTCCTCCACTAGCAATGTTCATGTTTCGTGGTTGTAGAGAACTACCGGTCTAATTGATGTCTTGTAGATGGTCAACTTTGTGGTTCGGTGAACTTTGTTCGATCTTAGCGTCCTTCGGAGTCCAAAGTAGGCACGATTGCCATCCATAATGCGGCTTTGTATTCTCTGCTGGTGTCGTTATCGATGGTCACCAATGAGCCCAGATACACTTATTTGTCTACTACCTCGATTTCATCACCGTCGATCTGAACTCGTGCTAGGAGGCTAACATTGTCTTCTCGTGAGCCTCTTCCCTTCATGTATTTTGTTTTCTACGCATTAATCACAAGCCCAATCCTACCAGCTCAAGCCTTAAGTCTGATGTACGTTTCCGCCATAGTCTCAAAGCTACGTGCTACGATATCAACGTCGTCGGCGAAGCAAAATAGTTGGACAGACTTCCTGAAGATCGTTGTATTCGCGACATTTCTGCAGCACTTGCCGAATCGCGAAAATCTGGTCCGTAGTAGCGCGGGCACCCATGAATCCCGCTTGGTATTGCCCCACGAACTCCTTTGCAATTGGTGACAGGTGGCAGCATAGTATTTGGGAGAGGCACTTGTAGGCAGCGCTCAGTAGCGTGATCGCACGATAATTGCAGCATTCCAGCTTGTCGCCCTTTTTATAGATGGGACACACTATTCCCTCCATCCAATCCTCCGGTAAAGGTTCCTCCTCCCAAATCTTGGTAATTACCCAGTGCAGCGCCCTGGCCAGTGCTTCACCACCGTATTTCAATAGCTCGCTTGGGAGTTGGTCAACACCAGCGGCTTTGTTGTTTTTCAACCAACCATTGGTTGGTAAATGACCAGAAAATGCGTACCATTGGTACTTCGCGTACCTGCAGGTATAAAATAGATCATACTGCGCTTCTTAGCCTCTTGTCAAGTAACTCCTATCCCTACTTCCCCGTGGTGCCGACTGGGGTATGAGTATCCATAGGAAAGATCGAGTAACCAACCCCGGTGTGACCTTGGTCATATGCTGACAGAGAAGGGGAGGCTGCTCTCTAAAAAGAGTGCAGTCTATCTGAGCGTCTGTTCTCCATGTTAAGGGCGGCTCAAAACAGCGTCTGTTCTCCATGTTAGGAGCGGCTGATATTCGTCCTCTTGCCATCGTGGGACTCAAAACAGTGCTGTGCACGATGGTCCTCCGGCGAGACAGGGGTTGGGGAAGGCTCAACAAGCCACCCATAAAAAATCAATGTTACATATAAAGGGTGTCCACGATGAAATTGCCACACACAAAATTGATTCGCAAAATTCGAGTTTTCATCCGATTGCCATCAAATTTTCAGAGATTGAGAAATAACTATTAAACTTTATTTTACCATTTTATTCGTATTTTATTTACAGTCCATACGCCAATGCCCGCACCTTGGCCTTAACCCCAGCCATAAGATTCTGCACAACCTGTGAATCAACCGTTTTTTGCATGTAAACCCATACTTTCTTCAGTTCCTCGACTGTCTTCACTACCTTAGGTCGTTTAAGAAGGTGCTGCTTCATAATCGCCAGATACTTCTCGATGGGGCGGAGCTCCGAGTGTTGGGAATGTTGAACATTTTCGGCACGAAATTGACCTTATTGTCCGCATACCACTTCAGCACGTCCTTGGAGTAGTGGCATGAGGCCAAATCCGGCCAGAAGATTGTTGGGACGTTGTGGGCCTTCAGGAGAGGAAGCAGCCGCTTCTGGAGGCACTCTTTTATGTACACCTGTCCGTTCATCCTGTCCTGGGTCACGAAAGGTGCACTCCGCTTCCCGCACGTGCAGATGGCTTGCCAAACCAAGAATTTCTTCGCAAATTTGGACATCTTCTGAGTGCGGACATGCTCCGGAACGCTGAACTTATCCTTGGCCGTGAAAAACAGGTTGCCGGGGATCTGTTTGAAGTCGGCCTTCACATATGTTTCGTCGTCCATGATGCAGCATTCAACTTTCGTCAGCATGTTGAGGTACAACTTCCTGGCACGGGTTTTGGCGGACTTGTTCTGCTTCTCGTCGCGATTAGGGGCCTTCTGTACCTTGAACGTTCGAAGCCCAGCCTTAGTTTTGGCCTTCTGGACAAAACTTCGGCAGTAGGTGCAGCTTCTTAGCCACATCCCGAACGGAGGCGTTCGGATTTCGGTTGAAGGCCCCAAATACGCGGTTGTGATTTTTGGTGTTGTACGGAATACTTTTGTCCTTCACTTCTGGGCTTCCGATCGGTGGTCAACCGTTCCTCGAACCGCTTAATCACTCGCGACACCGTGGAATTCGCGATTCCCAACGTTTTAGCGATGGAACGATGCGAGAGATCCTTGTTCTCGTGATGAATGCGCAAGATTTTATCACGCACGAGCTGTTCTTTCGACTCCATTTCCGCGAGTTTTGATCACAGGACTTTAAAGGATGTAAATAATGCACTATGAACTAAATCCACCCAAATTTTCATTAAATTCTACCCAACGGTTAAAAAGTTAGAGCAATTTCATAGTGTGGCAATTTCATCGTGGACACCTTTTAATACAGAAGTTAATAGGAATATTGGCGTCAACTAGCCCATGTAGATACACTGCTTCCGTAGTGAAAAACTATTCTAGATGTCGATCTTCTGCTAGTGACGTTCCCTGCCCAGTCCACGGCAGAATAACCTATGAGGCTCTGCTCGTTGTTTCCACCCAGCTGGAGGTCATAACTTTTCGTTGCCTCGTGATAGCGGAGCAATCGCATTGCAGTCGCTTTCATGTGGTTCATTGTACTTGTGTCCGAGGATTGCAGCGACCGTAGCAATGTCCGGCATAACCACAACAACTAAATACAGCCGTCCCCCTACGAGACTACGGTAGGACGTAGGGTCCTCTAACACTTCACCAGCTTCAACTACCTTGAGGTATCCGGGGTCGATCGGTGACTTAGCGGTCCTACATTCTGCACACGTTGAGTAGCTTCTCGATGTAATTCCGGAGACTCAGCCAGAACATGCCGTCAGTGCGTGTAACTTCCACTCCGAGAAAGTGCTTCACGTCTGTTCCAGCACCGAGCCGACTGTCGTAAGCCGTGGATGCTACGTTGAAGTTGGCATACATGTAGCTCTCTGTCTACAACATCGAAGCCAGGAGGTTGCCGCATGTAGACATTTTCCCCGAAATACCCATATAAATACGCTGTTTTTATGTTTAAGTGACTAACGAACATGCTGTGGTTCGCCACCACCGTCATGAAAGTCCGGAACGTTGCCTGGCATCCGACTGGAGCGAACACAGCATTTACATCGATGCCGGGCTTCTGGCCTTGTATTTGACGCCCTGATTGTCCGCACCCTGTTTGACTTAGTAGATGCTCTTGGACCCAATAGCTTTCTAGCCCTTATGCCGTGGAACCAACTTCCAGATCCCGTTCCGTTGATGCGAGCAGAACTCATCATTCATAGCTTCGCGCCACACAGGATCCTGCGAGCTTCATGATGGTTAGCTGGCACTTCCACTGCACACGCAGCGATCCCAACAGCGAATTCCAAATCGTATTCCTTCAAGTAGCGTGGACGCGTTACTTTGGTAATCGCCTTGAACGACGAGCGCTGGAACTAAATTCATCTTCATCCTCGTCTTCAACATCAGTTACACTGTTGTTGCCAGGCATCACTGTTTCACAAGCCTCTTCGTAGACTTCTTCTCCTTCATCCTCTTTGAAGTGAATCCGCTTAATTGTTTTCTTCCGAATTTTTCGTTGCTTCAACCGGAAATTCCATGTTCATGCGGCTAACGGTGATTGAATCCGTCTCGAAATCCACAAATCGATACCCTTTCTGCTGGATTGCATAGCCGAATAAGGTAAGTTTTGTAGCCTTGCTGTGCATCTTCTTTCTCTTCGTATCCGGTATGTGCACAAATGCTTGACTGTCGAGATCCGGTTTCTTTCCCCATCAAAGTTCATGGGGCGTTTTCTGAACGGAGCGGGAGGGAAGCCTGTTCTGAAGACAGGTTGCTGTGAGGAAAGTCTCAACCCAGAACCGTTTCGCTAAGCCTGCATCAACTAGTACGCACATAGCCATTTCACCAAGCGACCGATTCTTGCACTCAGCTACCCCATTTTGTTGAGGCAAATAGGGGATAGTGAACTGTGCTCAGATCCCTTCGGCTCTGTAAAAGTCCCGCAGCTCTTTATTTACAAACTCTTCCCCTCCATCTGAACGCATTGTTTACGCCCAAACAGGTTCTCAATCCATCTTACGTATTCCTTGATATTGTCGGCAGCTTCTGACTTGTGGTGAAGAAGATATGTTACTGTGAAGCGACTGTAATCGCCCGTGATCGTCATAGCGTACTTATTACCGCTGGGAGTGGTGTCATCCATCGACCTGGTCGATTTACCCTCCATACAGCACGCACACACCAGTCGCAGCCCACAGTCGCGCACTTTGATATCCGTGGCAAGATTCTCCTCTACGATTATCTCAGCAGCAGCCCATTCGCGATGTCCGAGTAGTCTATGCCACTGGTGCCGGCAATTCACTTTATGACGCCCTTCAGCTGCAACCATCGTCCTCTCTGCAACCTGCAGGTAACACAGCCCGCCGTGGCGACCCCCCATCGCAATAACGGTCCCAGCAGCATCAACAATATAGCACCCATCAAAATCGAAATTCACCTTGAAGCCTTTTTGAGAAAGCCTGATTAGCCGAAATCAGGTTCGTGGAAAGACCTGGTACGAGCTTCACCTCGTTGATGTCGCTTCCCTGCACCTTGTCCGCTCCATCGATGCCGTATACAACGCCAGATCCTTCGCCTTGAATTGGTGTGCGCTCACCATCCGCCAGCGTGATCTAACTATCATCCAAATGTTTCAACGACTGGGAGAAAGCCTTGTCGTTGGTCATGTGGGTACTGTCTATCACCCAGTTACTGTGGTTCTCAGCCAACACCGTAGACTTAACGACCCTCGCATCGTTCTGAGCAGCTTTGCCTTCGGATTCTGGTTAGCTCCCACCTTCGACGATGAATCGCCACCTTTCGCTGATCCGCCATGAGCTTGCGGCAGTTTCGCTTAAGTTGTCCAGCCTTCTTGCAGTAGTGGCAGGTACGAGTTTCGTTGACCTACTCTCTGCGAATCGCATCGCCTTCTCCACTTTTATGGTTACGCCCTTGCGTTCGAGGTACCGGTTGAATTCGTCGACCAGCTATGCCTTCACGACGTCGAGGGAAATGTCCTCGTCAGATCTGCTGTCCAGTGCTGTCACCCGATGGCTCCTTAACAGCATGCAAACTTTGATATCCTTGTCCAGGTTCATTCCTGCCCCATCCAGGCGATCAAAAAAATCATCAAATACGGCCAGATGCCTCTCCACATCGCCGTTCTCCGCGAGGTTTGTAGAGCAGTGCCGCTTAAGCAGCGACACACGTACGGAACGTGTCGTCTTCTGGTGATTGCTTTTCAGGGAATTGTAAACATCATGATCAGCGACAACTAGCTATCATCAAGAAAGTAGCAACATCACTGTCGCTTTGACCTTCCGGTCGTTTGTCAGCCATGCAGTAGTACGATCTGCTTCTACCGGAATTTCCTTACTTACCAGCTGCAAACCGATTAGCACGGGAGAGGAGAATTTCGACCCGGATCCGCAAAATTTGCCAAATCGTCCCATTTAGCAGTAGAACGGAGAACATCGTATCAGCTATCTAGATATTTCACTCCAAATTTTCGGCTAGTTTCTGCGAGCAGGCAACGAACAAATGGTTTTCTTCCCTCTTGCTCAACAGTCACTCTGTACTTGTTCACGCGCTACTTTTTCGATCACTGTACCGAGCGTCCAGTCCTTTGTGAGCAAAACAATACGCACCCACGACTAGATGAAAGGAAAAAAAAGCACAACGCAAAATCCAGCTCTTCCATGCCGAATATTTCCGTCACAAAAAACTGTTCCGTGGCCGTGGTCGCTGGGCCCATAACCTGACGAGGCAAAGTCCAGGTTCAACAGCAGAAAGGCCTACGGGGAATATCGGATTGATGACGGAGGAATCTCACACGTGAAATAGAGAAGAGCTTGCAAGTTACTCTTTATTAAAACTAAAATTTACGTTCTACACACTTTGAGGTTTTGTATCGACTGATCGTCGTAAACGTCAGAAAAAAGAAAAAAAAAAAGGTATGTTGCGCACTAGGTAGGTGCTTTGGAGGGGAACAATGTTGTTGGGTATAGAGGTAGGCATTGCCCATTCAACAAATTATAATTTGAATCGTGTTATTTAATTGAAAATGTTGATTAAAACGAGATTCTTATGGAAAATTTGCAGTAAAATTAAAAATAAAATGCAATAAACTTTTCAATAACTCCACAATCAATTTACAAATCAGGACATATTTTTGAGTGAACGACAGCAGATTTATTTAGCTCTACTTTAGTTAGCTAAATAGTTATTAATAGTTTAATATTGATGCACTGTATCCAAAGATATTGACATTTTAGTAAACGTACTTCTGTGCAAAATTCAAAAATCCAATTTTTTTATATCTCAAGAGCGGCTCTACTTTAATTTTTTTTTCTCACCACGGCATTGAATTGAGCTCAGGATTACGCATTAGAAACGTTGGTCAAAAATTAAAGTTCACTCTTTATATTTCAGTTTGTTAACTAGTGTAATTTCGGCCTAACTGTAAAATTCTTAAGTCATCAGCAAGCTTTAAATAGAAAATATGGCGAAGCTCAAAATAAGCTTACGTTAAAAATATTATAATATAAATGATGACTTGAATATACAGTTAGAATTACCAAACAATTCAATTTTTGTTTTTGCTTGCATAAAAAGTTAGTAAATTTCCTGTAGAGTCCGAATTTGAACTCCAAGTGTTTCTTTTCATCGTTTTTCGAAGACGCTTTTTTCACGCTTTTTTGATAATTAAGACTTTCAACGCGTTTTTCTCAAAACAGCACTTTCGGAGTTTTTGCCGGTGATAACTCGAAAACTAATTATTCGATTAAGCTGAAACTTTTAGGATTTCTTTATTATAGTATTATCTTATATATGAATTTAAAATTACTGTAATATTTTATAATGAAATATGGAAAAATGTGATAAAATGGCGAATTTTTTTTTTGATTTTTTCAAAAAAGTTACGCCAAAAGTTCAAATTTTTTTTTCAATTCATCTACTAATTGTAAATGTAATTAATGTATTCTTTTGGGTTAGCAGGTTTCAGATCAAAACTGCGACTAGGAGAGCCGGCACAAGCAAAGTATAACGACTTTTTCAACGCACTCTAACGGCCACCATTTTGTTGAAAAAAATTAGAAAAATTAACTGTATATCCCCCCTTAAAGAAGTCTTCAACTCAAATGCGGCCTGCGTTCCAAAAATATCCAAATTGCAGGATATTTCCCATTATCCAAAATCAGAAGTAATCAGAACCAAAATGGTATCAGACATCGCTTTCCTGCCATTGAACGCCGTTTCCGGTCTAAAACTATCGATAGTGCAAGGTATTTGACAATATTTCACTTTTTCCGAAACAACATTTTGGATTCCAAAGGTGGCCACTTGTACAACTTTGTCGAAGATGGCATCTTCCTAGATGGCAAGGATCTCGAAAAAAAGCTTGCACAAGATATTCCTATGTACAATTGCGCCATAGTGCGCTAATTCTGGATCACTATCCACCAACAGAAAGGCTTTGACCTAATGAACAACTTTGATGAAGACAGTAGCTTTGCATATGGCCAGGATGTTGAGATATTCCATGTTGGAACCAGTCAATACAAATATTCTACATGCCAGCTAATACCACCTACTGAGCCAATCCTGATTTAATTAGATGACCACGAGGTAGTCATTGATTTTATTGGTATTGATAGGTGCATAAATCGTGCCTTCAACTAAGGCGTATACGGAGACTACTCCCCGCCGGGTCTATGCAATCTATTGATCCTTCCCGTTGCACGTGTCAGCTTGTGCTGCGATACTCTAGACACACTGTGGGTGGTCGTATCCGGGTTCTCCACTGGGTAGGCGTAGGTGTCCGTCCAGTTTCTGGTAAATTAATTCATCTCTATGACTAACTGAAGTATTATCACTTTGAGAAAACCCGCGTGTAAAATGGCTAGTCTGTGGTAATTTGTATTGCACTCAATTGGCCATAATAATATGAAAACTCCATACCAAATTCTTCAAAATATTACAAACTTTTCAGAATGGGACCAATTAACATGTCCACATTTATACCGATTGGACTTTGAGTTTTAATAACATTCCATAAATCCACCTTATTGAATATTTATTCCAATAACCAAATGAAAACGGAGAAGGTGCTCTGCATTGGCCAACAATAAATTTTCTCTAAAGCATTCCCCTTAACCATCCCTACCCAACACTTCATCATACCCAATCGTTTGTGCTGAAAAGAAATAGAAAAAGTCACATTAATTGTTATGTTATATATTCTCCGTGCGAGGAGTAACGATTATGATGTAGAAGGAGATGTTCGCTCATCACCATGAGGCACCAAGAGTGAACAACAATGTTTTTGGCTAGAATGAAAGATATATAGAGAAAGTTTTTGATAGTTCCGCTAGTGTGCGGCAGGCTTGGAAATATGACAGATGTTTTAGGAATATTGAGCGAAAAGGGCATGTGTACAGTGGTACTCGAACCAACGACATTTTTGGTAACATCCCACTGCGGGGTAGGTCGAAGCACGGACTAAGTCCGCCACTTCAACAGGCAAAAATGTCCGGTTGGAAGACGCTCATGTACCACTGTGGCTTGTATAGTTATTCTAGCGATCTATTGTGTGCACTCTGTTTACTGATGCGCACATGGGAGAGGAACTCTCTCCTTTTTTTTGGGTTTGTTTTGATTCGCACCGACTGACGAGGAGAGAGTTCACGAATCGCACGAATCGCTCTACTTCCGTCACCGAGAGCGTTACAGTAGAAATTACCTCCCTATGGAAGAAAACCTAAAAAATATTTTTTCACTAGTAGCATAAGTTTTGTAAATACTAATGTTTTGAAACATGGCTGTTTCAGGGTGGCCGGAATGTTGAAGATATCCATATTTAGTTTAAGAAAGCTGAATTAGTCTAACGTTCACAGTTCGACATGACACGAATGGTCTTTGTCTGAGAGTAGAGAGCGAGAGAGAATTTGATCCCGATTACGATGGTAGCCGCTGGTTGCTCTAGAATAGGCAGATAAAGAACAGTTCAAAATTTTGTAAATAGTCAGTATCGAAATACACATCGAATCTCCAACACATTTTGTTTTAGTGCTTTCTTTCTGGTCATTTGATAACAAGTGGATTTTACGTTGGCATTCCCAGACTTGTGCGCGTTTGATCTCGATTGGGAAATCGGCAAAGTCCTCCCGTTAAAAGGCACTTTGATCATTTTTGTGGGTCGTTGGGCTATTCTCCGCGAGTGACACCTTTTCGGGGCTAGTTGAAACTAGCGAAAAAAGACCTTCGAACACGGCTAGGCGATTATCGCCAACACAGAGCAAAAAAATATCTTCGGAATAGATTTAGCAGATGTTGGCAAAGTGGAGGCGTATGACGAGATAATTATGTTAAAGTTAAAGGAGAAGTTCAATCACCATACAACTGACAGAAGCGAACAGATTAAAATACTATCTGTACTGCCTACGTCTTGGTCGGTGAATAAAATCGTAAGAGAGTTTAACGCACCAATGTATATGGTGAGGCAAGTAAAGGATCTTGTTGATGAGCAGGGTATTCTTTGTACTACCGAAAAAAGAAGAGGGCATGGTATTGATAACGATACAAAAATATTCTAATGATGGATTATAGAAATACAATAATCATAATCACACGTACAGCGAAAGTGACGTAACTTGCTCTCTTATTAGGGTGAATGAGCCAATAGTGGAGAATCTAAGCACAATAAGTTTAGAGTTTTCAATGTTTTTAGCAAAATAAAATGAACATTGATGACATTTTTAATATTTTCTAGTCAAATAAATGCTCTTTTATCGTTTCAAAATTTAAAATTTGTATATTAAAGCCTCTTAGTGGATGTACTAGCTGAAAACCTTTTGCTTGGTTTTGTTCCTATAGTTGCGATAGTGTACCTATAGCTGCATATGGGTGTTCCTATAGTTGCGGTTAATAAAAATAAACTAATGTATGAGCAGTACAATGCAGTATTTCCGACGTTATATACAACATATACTGAAATTATACGCATAACTGTCCCATGTCCAATGCCATCTGTATGGAACGTGGGACAGTCACACTGAAAAGTTATTTTTCGTAAATTAGCTTTCACTCGTTTCGTAAACATGGCTTTTGTACATAGAACCAATGTCTCGTGTAATGTATGAAACATTCAAAGATGCTTTTCATCTAACAAAATGCTATCATTACACTTTTTTGTACAATGCACAACATGAATTTCGTGAAGACCAGCCAATCACTGCTTCCCTTCGATCGTACTCTTAAAAGTTGGTGTTGCTGCTGGGATGGCGGGAATCATTAATTTATCCCAAAGTAGAAATGCAAGCGCTGTCGATTGTATAATAATTAGGTTGCTTCTCACGAGTCCACATGGTTTAGTGTGATCAACCACGGACTCAATAACAGCTCTTCCTAAATATATAGGATCGAACCCCATGTCAGAAACATTAGAAAACAAAGCGCTGAACAAGTCTCGGCGTGGTTGCGCTTTTGTTTTCAATTATATTTTGAGCCGATAAAGTAGATCTGTCCGTGCAACCACCAGAGAAACGTTTCTTTTTTATTGGTAACAAATTACTCGTAGCTTTTTGTATTGTTTTCGTATGAATGTTCTTTCTGTGTCAACAAATGCTTCGTGCTATTGACAGTTGTGCGTGTGGCATTAAATGCGAAGGTAGCTTCTTAAAAGTATAAATCAGTTTCGTTGCAGATATAAAACAAAGAATAGATTTGTTAGTCCTACCTTCGATTTCGTAATATAAACGAAAATTAATTTTCAGTGCATGCGTTTAACAGGAGCAAATTCAAATTGATTTGAATATTTTTGAACCTAACGGATCGATTGATATAGTTTGTCTAGTTTGGATTTCTACGAGTTTTCTGTCTTTAAATGCAGTAATTTGAAAGTTGAAAATTGAAACAGATGCAGAAAAATGTTGCTATTTGATTTTGAAAAACGTTGTGGTATACAAAGCTAGATCACCATTTGTCAAGTGACCAGCCTAAGACGCGTCTCCCAGTCAGGGCAAATTGAGTTTATAAAACCCCATCACCTTTCCAGGATTTGCAGTCCAAATTTCTTTAGGTTGCATATAGCCACTGTAAAGAAATTTAAGTCTGCTTGTACAACATCACAACTGCAAGGCAGATGTTCCGAGGTTTCACGTTCCATGTTACAGAAACGACAGATATCATTCTGAACCTGGCCAATGTTTTTCAAATGATGTCTGCCTCGGGCACTGTCCAGTTACTAGGCCAGTATAGGTACAAAGAACTCTCTTGTTGAGCTCTTAGAAGCGTATTACTGATTGTGACATTAGGAACTATAAACCTCTTCGATTGAACAACACTGTATGGAGACCAACCAATTGGTCATCACCTATGCTCTTCCCAAGATGTTAGTTCCATTTTTGCACAGTATGATATACCGCAGAATGGTTCTGGGTAATAAACTGTATTGAACCTTATTTAGAAAGCTTGTGACCACTTCAAGACACATTTGACGTTTCGGCCTAATGACATTTAAATCATCCCACGTCTAGTCGGTCGTCATGAAGCAAATCTAATCGGGGTTGGTTTCGTTCAAACCGTGACTAATCCACTGGCTTCCTTCCATGAATGGACTCCTTTATCTATTGCCACCTATTTCGCCTGAATTCAACGGGATTAAAACGAGTCCAAGTCTAATACGGGGAACAACCCTTAATCACTATTAACGACGAGCATGCAAACCAAATGAAAATGGTACATCGCTAATGATGGTGATGCACAAGGCGTATGTTATGTCACAAAAATGCAAACTGTTTAATCTTCGTCACTAGGAGGTTGACCTGTCTCGAAAAGTGTACGGCTTCCTAAGTCGGGAATAACACGTGTAATGAGGATTGCTGCCAAGGTTTAGCTTGCACCAATGAGAGAACGGTTCAAAGAGACCTGCAGCCACTTGCAATACATGGAAGCCTACATACGTATATGGAACTTTTCGCGATATGTGATGGAGGATTGATTGTCCGTAGCAACCATTGCGTGACAAATTTCTCATTTTTGGTAAAAGTATGAAGTATAAATCACAACGGTTAACAGCAACTGTCCAAGATGGAAAGATGCATCCTCATTGTCATGCCAACGCGTCTCGTGTGTGATTATTTCGTGAAACGCTCTCATGTGAGAGCTATAAATTCTCGACTAATTTCCGCTATCTCTCAGTTGTCATCGCGCATAACTCGCGAGGGCCAGCCTGTCTGATCTTCTCCGCTACCGAACCGATGCGTTGATGGTGATGTCAATGATAATGATGAAGGGGTGATGGTGTGATGGTCGAGAAGTTAAACAGTTCGTTCCGAGTGCTACAACGCCTGACGCGAACGGTGGATGGATCCGTGGATTCTGACTAGCAACAACCGGTAGCAACGGAATATTCATTTGTCGCACAGAAGTGCCAGACATAGCTGTATAAATAACTAATAAGATCCGATAAGCGTGGATATATTTTCGCTTAAAGATAAGCATCATCGCCAGCACTAGCAATGACGGATGTAGATGCATTTCAAAGTTAAACACAGAGCGGCCTTTACAAGTAGCCATTTGATTTTTCTTTCAAATAGTCAGCCTAGTAGTTTATAAATTAGATCGATAACAAATACAATAGCCAAATAATTTAAGTTGTTACAATAACGTTAAAAATGAATCCAAAGGATAACAAGCATATTAAATTGCTCTGATATAAGTATTTTCAAATGTATTAGTGACAGTTTAAACCAATCATTGTTTTTCTAGTTAGCTTTATTTTTTCTTTTGCATATCAAGCTTTTACCTACACTCCCGCTTCATTTTACTCAATTTTTGAGTAAAATTGAGTTGATCCACTTTTAACGAAGGTGGAAAAAAAAAAAAAAAAAAAAGATCCCTCGTTTTATCGTTCCTCGTCGATCGATCGTCATTTGATCCTGCTATCATTCACGGTGGAATCTGGAGTCCTCCTCCTCGTTTATCTGGAGCATCATTTCGTCATTACATTTGATCCTCGATCCTCATTTCACCTGGAATCATTTATGGAAGTAAGTAATCGAAAATATCTGGCGCGCATCAGCGCGGCATGCTGGCGCTCTCCGTAGCGTCAGCTGGCGCTGCGTCTCTAAATATAAAGAACACGGTGATTCTCCTGTGGTCGTTAAAGATCATCTCTGATGTTGATCGATGATGGAAGTGTGAGCGTTTCTCTGTCTGGTGAGTATAATGGTGAAGTTTGAAGTGATATCATTCTAAATCTCCCTCGATGAGTCCTATCAGATGATCCTCAGGAAGATGGAGTCTGTGATGTTTGGTGTCTCTGCATTTCCTCCTCGTTGGAAGAATCGTGGAAGTATTACAGAAGAAGAAATCCTCCTCATTTCCTCTTTCTCTCTCTCATTTTGTGAAGAAATGAAGAAGAAGAAGTAATGAAATATATCATCTCTCTCTGTGTCCCGTGATATAGTGTCTCCTTGAAGAAGAAATATATGTTCCTCATTGAAGAAATCTCATGCAAACAAACAGGAAAAAAAATCTTCATATTAAACAAATGGAAGTCTCTGGTCGATGGTCGTCTCGTTATCTGGTGATCGTCTCATTCTGGTGAAATCCTCGGTGATCCTGATCACCTCAAAGAAGAAGAAGCTCATGGAGAACCTCTGGTGATCATTTGGAGTCCCTGATCTTTGGGAACCTCCTCTGGAAGAACAAATGCGATGCCCTCGTCATTTCATCATTCCTCTGGTGGAAAATCGATCCGATATTTATCCTCGAGAAGTAATGTATTCAATGGCCCTCGTATGGCCCTCGGCGTGGCTCACGGCGGCAATCATTTCATCTCAATCTCATTTCCTCTCGATCCTCGATGGAAATCCGATCGGGGGGCGTGAGCCTATCATTTCCTCATTTGATCTTGCATCATATCGTTGATCGATCATTTGATCGGCGATCATAAATCCTCGATAAATCTCATTTGAAATCGTGGAAATCGTCGACTCATTCTCTGCATTTCCTCGTCGTCGGTTCTGGGCAATTGTTAAATCATTTGATCGGTAAATGTGAAGCGTGATCGATCATTTCCCTCCTCCTCGATGGAGTCGATCATTATAAGTCATATAAGATATCGATCCCTCTCTTTGGAATCCTCTCATGCACCTCCTCATTTCTACGATACAATCGAGCGTGTTGAAATCGTCTCGATATAAATCATTTTGTGGCCCTCATCAGCAATGAAGACGTCGTGATGATATCAAATCAGAAATAAGTGAGCGTGATCGATCCTCATTTGATTGATCTATGTTTGTTTGTGATAATAAGATGGAATAAGATCTTTTATCTTTTTATCATAAATCATTTCTACACACCTATAGACAAATCCTCATTTGGAAATCATGCAGAACTCGATGATATTTGGTAAATATCCTCTCTCGTCCTCGTCTGGTACCATTAAATACAATGTCTATTTATTGCCTGTATCATTTCTGTGCTGGAGTCGTCGACTCAAATCACCAGGAGCCCTCTGGAGTATCATTTGCCGTGGGAAGTCTGGAAGATCTGGAGTCCTGGAAACATTGGTATCATTTGAAGTATTCATTTCTCGTGGAAGATGCCTCAAATCTCGTCCTCGTGGCGTGAAAGCAGCGCGTGTTATCTAAATATCATCTGGCTGGCGGCGGCTCGGCTCGTCATCGGCTCATTTCTCGTGGAGTGGTGATGATCTGGGTGCAAATTTCACGCATATAATAGATATAAGGTGGAGTAGATCGTTATCACCTGGAGTACCTCTTTCTGCATATCATACACACTCATCATATGGAACAGAGTCACACCCTCCTCTCCTCATTTGATCTATCACCTCGATCCTCGTCATCTCTGGTGGTGAACAAATCTGGTGAAATCGACAAGTAATCTCATTTATTTGAAATGTTGATGGAGCAAATCCTCCTCGACGTCACGATCTCTCTCCTGGTCTCTCGTGGCCTGTAATCTCACATATATATATAGTCTGGGTGGTATCTTTCCTCTCTGGGCGATCCTCACGATGGTGAACAAATCGTCCACAGGTGATCCTCGTCCACCTCATTTATCTTGGTGGGAAGTCGTCCTCAAATTATCTGCGATATCCTCATGGTACTGGAACAAATCATTGTGAAATCATTTATTTGTGAAATGTGGCGTAAATCGGCTCTCGGCTCTGCATTTGAAGAAGGGTGCATATCTTTTTTAATTTGGAAATTAATTCCTCTCGTTGCATTTTATCGATCTGGAAGGGAATATCGGTGAAGTGAGCAATCGACGGTGAAATCCTCGGTATTTGAAGAACATTCTACGTCTCGTCCTCATTTGACCTCATTTCCTGCGTGTCTCACTCGTCGTCACCGTGACGCCTCGTCGGCCGGCGTCCTCGTTCCTGCGTTCCTCGTTGATGGGCAGGTATCGATGGCGTTTCGATCGCTCTCGTTTGTTCCGTTTCCTCGATCGTTACCTCTGGGTGATCCTCGTTTCGATCCTCGATCGTTATCGCAGGTGATCTCGTTGCGACCGTTCCTCCTCTCCTCTGCGATCTCGTCTGATCATTTCATTTGGCTGGCGTCCCTCATTTCGACTCGTCCTCGTCATTTGATATAAACCTCGGCGGCGTCTGCAGGTCGTCATCGTGCATTGAACAAATCCTCGTCCGATCATTTATCATCGATCCTCGTCCTCCTCGTGGAACGACCTCATCATTTGATGAAGAACACGTCATTTCCTCTGCATTTCTCTCGTCATTTGTTGTGACTCATTACTCGTCTCTCGTGACTCGTCGTCATTTCATCATTTCGGCGGCCCTATAAGCTCGGCTCGTCGACTGGCAGCTCGACTCTGGCGGCTGGCGGCCTCGGCGCTCTGGCGTATGGCAGCGGCGCTTCCCCTCGTAGCGCTATCGGTT
>JASCZW010014019.1:12500-23988 GCA_034211315.2 Aedes japonicus | reverse complement strand
ACACAAAATTCAGCCTGTTCAACAAATATAATCTTTGAAGAGACTGTCAAACCATATTATGGGGAAGAGATGTATTATTGGCCCTTTCTTACCTTTCTATTTTTTATTAAATCAACGAGTCATCTCATGCACTCAAATGGATATGTTATGTCTCTGGTGAAAATATGATCAACACTCTTTTCGGAAGATAGGTATTTGTTAAACATATGGGCTGTCATTATGATATCATTGGATTTATGCTTAAAATTTGATGGAAATATGTTTTAAGCATTTTTATGCGAACATTAAGAAACATTTAAAAAAGACAATTTATATCGATAGTTCTATAGTACCAGATACGAAGACCCACATTAGTGCCAGTTTCCCAGTTATATTATAAAATCTTATTCTAAAATTTAGAAGAAAGTATCTTAACTCATTTTTTCAAAGACCTTTTTTATGTTTTTGACGCAGGGTGACCACTCAATTTTTATTATCAAATTCCCGGTTTTTTCTCGGTTTTCTCGGACCAAATGTTAAAAATTTCCCGGGTTAAGGCACGGATCATGAAGTAATGAACTAGAATAACGAATAGAAAACAATTACTCTAAGCAAACAATTTTGAACGAATTGAGTTCTAAAGCATAATAAAATTATATTTTCAGAATAAGCGTTGTTTATAATATAAAAATGACTACATTTTAGGACCCAACTATTTACAAATTCTGCTATCAGTTTTAGGCCCATGAAGCTAAAGAAAATAATTTAGTTGATAGTCTGAAAACAGATGACAGTCTGAAAGTCAGTTTGTGTGTGTGTACCGCCAAATGATTTCTTTATAATTTTTTTAAGAAACTTTTCCCAAAGATTCTATGAAAAGTTCTCAGTCATTGCTTGAGAAATTTCTTCTGGCATTTGTACTGGTGTTCTTCAGAAGTTTGTAGCCATTCCTCCCGCGATTCTTTCAGCAGTTGCTTCTGGCAGTTCATTGGCTGTTCTATCAAACTTTCTTGTGATGACATTTATGGTGGAATCCCTGAACTTATGAAGTTTTTTGATTGTAAAGGAATGCCTGGAAGACACCTGAAAGAACTAAAAACTATAAGGTTATTGCTGAAATAATTTTTGGAAAAAACCCTGATTTATTGAAAAAATTTAAGAAATTTTGTTTGCACGAGTTTCATAATCTTGTGTATTCAATTCTTCATGATAAATATTCTGCAACGGGTTTTGTACAATTATTTATAAGTTTTCTCTAGAATGTTTGCAAGGATTCTTAGATATAAATCTCTAAACATTTCTTCAAGTATTCCGCTGGAGCAGTGTTTTTTTGAAGTTCCTCAATCGATTGCTCCACAAAATTCGACAAAGTTTCCTACAAGGATTTCTATCAAAATATTGTTCTTCTAATTTAGAAATATCTTCATGCATTCATGCCGAATAGAAGAATGTTCTCGATATTTATTTTTGCTATTCGAAGCATAATATTTTGAAAGTGAGTTTGGTTATCTTTAATATCATATTGCCGTGCGAAAATCTATATATCGACATGGAATTTTCATAAGGGCCATTGTCGCAAACGTAAACAATGGCTTCTTCCGCAAGTTTCTTGACATGCAAACTCACTCAAGTAAACTACAACTTCTATTCTAAAGGAAACTCCACTTCTGTACAACCATCGTGGTAATTCCCTATGATTAAGTTAGCATTCTCGAGAAATTTGCGGTAGAAGCCATTGTTTATGATTGCGACCCAATGTCCCCTCATGAAAACTCCATTTCAATATATATTGTGTAATTGTTGAACAATAGCAGATCGATGGCACGATTACAAAAAAGGCTTGTTGGCTGTCGATCAGATGGAGCATCGGTAATGATGGGTTCTGACCAATCCGTCAAAAAGCTGCTGAAACGTGTCAGTTCTCATTTGATAATTATCAAATGTACTTGCCACTTTTTGGTTCTTTGTGCAAGCTATACATGCAAGAAGCTGCCACTGGAACAGTTGATGCAAGATATTTATAGTTACTTATCATGCAGCCTCAAATGATCCAAGGAATTCCAGATTGGATTTGAAGCATCGTTCTGCATCGATCTACCACCAAATGGCTATCGTTCTAGTCAGTTATCAACAGGAACTGCATCATGTGTTGAACCCAAGAAGCAGTACACTTTGAAGGAGTTCAATTCAATTTCTAAACAATATCCGTACTTTTACGAAAAATATGAGATACAGGCCATCGAAGATCATGACTTGGAAACTTGTTGGAGAAAACTGCTGTGTTTCAAACAAGCAGATGGGAAGTTGGCTTTTATCTTGCTTAGAAAGTTCGTTGCGAATTTTCTACAATCTGAATAAGACCATCTAAATTCGAATGTTTGAAGCAAGGTTCTTGCCAAGATTTTCTGCTGTTAAACACAGACAAAAAAGATTTTTTGGTGAAAATTAGAGATGAGAACGAAAAATATTGTGGCAAATCTGGTCGCTACAAACATACAACAATGATCCACACGCAAAAAAACCACAATAGAAACTACCATTTCGAGGGTCAAATTGAGCGCAAACACCAACAATTTTCACCTGACTATAAATGCGTTTGATTTTACCATGCCTGCGATTGAAGTCAACGATAGTAGAGTTGGTATCAACATAAGCTCTGTCAAATATACCACAAACGTTGAAGGTTTGAAGATAAACGTAGTAAATTTGACTGAAATTTCATGGTAGTTTTAAGTAGTTTCTACTACAAGATTTTTTTTCTGTGCAGCATATTTATAGAAGGTAAATCAATTGACACACTCTAAAATTTCCCTGATCGCTATAGATGAACACGCTAAGAAAGGAATACCTAGAGCTCGATGATAATAACACACAATCTAAATTATAAACAATCATGTGAACATAAGTTCCCGTTTTTTCCCGGTTACTCCCGGTTTTTTTTAAAATTCCCGGTTTTCCCGGTTCTGTGGCCACTCTGTTGACGACACTGAAGAAGTCTGCACATTGTAAACGAAATCCGCGTATCTGTCAAGATAAGTAATAAAGGTAGTTGGAATTCAAAGGAAAATACAAATCTTTCTTCTCATTTCTAGTTACTATTTTTTCTTTTATTATTTACAATTTAATAAGAATAACTCAGTACTCTTTTCACTAGAAGTTGACCGAATACACGTTGATCTCTGGAGGTTACCGAAAATAGCTTTTAAATGTTTACATTATACACAGTTTTAATTTTGGCCCTAATTTGACAATTCCGAAGGAAAATTTAAACTCCACAGTTTAAAGGCATTCCGTATAATTTTAGTCCATAAATGGAAGTTATTTCTAGACGTATTTAATTTTCATCGTTTAGCAGGAACTTGTGTGACGATTCCAACTGTAAAATTGTAAATACTTTATTTGCCTCGGGTACTTATGATCAGCAAGGGATGGGAGGGAAGTGTTGATTAGATGTCTACTTTAGAAGATGCCGAGAACTCATGCTACCTTAATAGACATCTGGAGCATATGTATATTCATATGTAAATATGTCGTTGGGAGTGACGAAGCTAAGAAAGTTAATGCACTCCTTTGTTGTCCGAGTTTTTGGGCTGGAACACAGAAGTTTTCTACTTGTATACAGGGTCCAATGCCAAGGTGAAGAGCCTTTTCTTGTGTGAAAGCTTGTCTGTCGGCTGGAACATGAACACTAACCCAGCCTTTTATGGCTTATGGTTATAGCGCCATTACTCGCTTTTTGAAACGATGAGAAGGACGCGTAGTCACAAAATCTCTCTGAGGTCATCATCACATACAATATGCCCCGCATGTAAATCTTCACATATCAAATGGATATGTGAAGAATTTTCACACTTTCAGAATCAAATGGGCTACATACTGACGCACAATCTATCTGAAACAAACACGATCACAACACACTTTGCGTGGGAATCGATTAACTTCAGAAGGTTTTACGTATAGCTCTCATAATTTCAACTTTTTATTCTAGTTGAATACATAAATCTGAATTTTTATTTAAGTAAAAACTACACAGCAAAAGCAAAACACGCCAGCTTAAAAGCACGGCTTGCTGCGATCTTTCGGGTATATATGTTGAAGCATATAACCCCAAACAAAGTAGTCAAGTGGGTTGAGATCCGGTGAAGATGCAGGCCATTCTTCGCTTGTGATGAAATCGGGCAAATTTTCTGCGCATCACGCTTGTGTCTTCTTTGGCTTGTGTTGGAAACAATATGGTGTATTCCCATACAGCGTTGAAGCATGAGGAATGAAGATGGTTCTTCAAAACCTGCTCGATGTAATATTCAGGGTTAATTTTTACGTTACGTTCTATGAAAAGAAGCGGAAATTTTCCTTTTCGCGAAACGGCCCCCCGATTTTCGATACATTCTTATAGCGTTCTACAGCTAGCTTATCTCTTGAAATATTGACAAGACTTTGCTATACACACGATCATTTTGTTGATTATGTCTGTCCTAAAGGAGGAAGAGCTTTTCTTTCGAAAATAAAATCTCGCAGTCACCGTGCCGAACCAAAAGATTTCTGCTTCTTTTGAGTCTGGCTTGCTTTTGACGTTCCGTCAACCCGTGAACCCGTTGTTTCTTGTACGGCTTGCATTCCAGATCATGTCTGAGGTGCCTGTTCATTGAAGCAGGGGACATTTGAAATTGTTTGCTCAATTGACGGCCAGATACGGCCGGATTACGTAGCTCCCTCACACATTTGATCTTTTTCTTTGTTCTGGCAGTTCGTGTTGAATATGGACATTTCCAGTTTCCTTGAAACGTTTCAAGGTACGAAAAACAAAACGCTCATACACTCCGAACTGCTTAAGGCTATTGAATATTTGACACGGTCTAAGCTTTTGCAAATGTAATTTTAAAACTTGCACCCGTATGGCTGCCATGGTAGCTAATAAATATGAACGAACGGAATCGCTTATTTATCTTCAGCGATAAGCTGTCAAAAGAATACATTGAAAACGAGTATAATCAATTCCGCTGTTAAAATTATCCAGCTGAAATAAACCAAGACTGAAAAAAGGTGACACTTATTGTGAGACACACTGTTAAGTGGTCATCTACCTCTTTTTACCCGCATGAGAACTATAGATGTTTGGAGAAGGTTTTTTTTTGTCTGGTAATACCGGTAACTTTTCCAGTTTCACAGCATTCTCTTGCATTTGGAAAACTGGTATATTTTGGCAATTTTAAAGAAATTGTAGAGCCCGTAGAAATAACTATTTATGGAAACTTATGTATAAACGGTGGTGGATCATTAGGCCCAACGCCATGAAGCCCAATGGGCGATAAACACCAAATGGGTCACTAGGCCGAATCGGCTACTAAGCTACTGATTTACAAATAATTCATTATTCTGTTTGCTTAGAATCGCTTTCTGATCAGATTTATAAGATGTAAAAGACTTCAACGCGGTTTGTTAGATGACTTCTACTTTTTGAACTTAAAAAAAATTATTGCATAGTCGGAAGTTTCCGCAGAGAAAAAACTTTGATATCAGTGTTTTTCAGATGCTCCAATAAGGCAATAAGGCATGGTTATTGTGAGATAAAGTTATGCTTTAATCTGAAATACAGTTACTGTGAAGTAAAATGCAGCTTATTTTTCTCATACAATAAGCGTGAGTGCTGTTCAGCATTTTCGTCGAATAGCTGAATGTGGAGGTTATGGGATTGAGAAATACTTGATACCTATTTAGGGAATGACATTGACGAGATCCAGGAGGTACATCACTGCTCTGCTAAGAAACCAGAATACAGCTGGATTTCATGCGTATGTTTCTCTATTAATTTCTTTTAACGGAGTTCCACCAGCAACAGCTTCTTCACGAAGGTTCTAAGACATGATCCGCATGTCCTCTTCAATCTCCGGATCTTCTCGATTATTACCTTAGCCAGCGACTGGCTGCAGATCTTCTGATTTTTCAAAATATTTAGGGTATGGTTCCATATCCCGCTTCCCATTTGCTCCAAAAACTTGCCTTTAATTAAACCTGATAAGTGATATCAAGTCACGACTTATCAAATTAATCACTAACCTCAGTCATTGTTTCCGAAATTTCGCCTCAACTAGCAGGTAGATCAAAAGTTCACTTATAATCATTTTCCGTTGCGTGACGAACCAAACAAATCCAAACAACTTCACAACAATTTGAAACGTCAATTTTTTAGGGCTGCCAGGTTATATCTTCGAGACGTACAAATGTCAAAAGTGTGCCATAAAGTGCCACACATGTTCCGTTATGGTGTAAGGTTTCTTACTTCGGCGTGCCTGGCACACTGTTCTAAGCGACGCACCCCTTGTGATTGGCCCTCCGTTGTGGTAGCAGAAGGCGATGTCAAAAAAGTTCATAAAATGGTGTAGGCTGCCCGGAAAGTGAAGGGGGTGCGTGAGTTTTTTTTTATCATTCTCAAGAAGGTCACTTTTCACCCCACCTAGTAATTTCATTCTTAAGGAAGACATATAGGGAAATCCCAAGTTTTGAAATTCTTGGATTCAAAGAAGGAAAAATCTCCAATAGAAATTCAACTATTTCATTTCCAGACATAAAGTTCTAATAAAATTCAAGAAATACTAAAATTATTCATCCATAAGACTTGCTGGGAAGTTCAATGCTTGGAAAACATGAAGAATATATTTTTTTATATTCTGGAGTTTTCAAGAACATAAATTTAACAATAGGGTTGAGTTAATTTTCAATTGCCAAAAATGAATGATAAAATAATAATGATGGGCCCTTTATATTTTATTATTTCAATACTAGTTTGACAAGTTTCCCTTCTTTGCACAACTTTATTAAGTATCAATATATAATTAACTATGAGTCAAACTCAAAGTGCAGTTTTGATCATCCCTATAAACCACCCAGCGACCACCACCACCACCAAAAATAACAAAACCGCCGTCAAGCAAACCCAGCGCAACCGAGGCCAACCAAAACATCATCGCCGCCCGCCCCGCAGTAAGCTTCAGAGTCAGCCAGTTCTTCAGATTCGGTGTTTCAGAGCGCAGCGGCCGTCATCGTTCTCTCTATCTCACAGTTTCTGCCACCGCACGCGAATTTGAGAGGGCGTTTGTTGTACTACCAACCAGCTTCTCTTTTCCACTCCGGTCCTGATCCACCCTGCGGCAACGAGCTATAGCAACACCACCCTCGCATCAGCGATCATCAGCAGCGTATGTACATCATCGCATCTCGTGTTTGCCCGGTGCTCTTCCAAAGTGGCGACGTCCACTTTACGAGTTTTATGCACCATCACACTACATTGCGATGCTGAGATAGGCAAGAGAGAGAATGGTTCCTCGAGGAGAGAGATTCTCGCGGCTTGCTGAGACCTATCGCGTGTGCAAATTCGTCTCGAATTGCTGAGCAGAACCGCACACCCGGCGGCAGTCGATCGTTCGATGCGTGTAATCAACTGGTGCGAGTTTTCCGAATCGGAAACAGTGAAGCAGCAGGAAAAACTATGGCTTTTGGGGGTTTTTATGTGCTGGCCTTCGTAGTGGATTAATTTTCTAGGTGCTTCCTGTGTTTAGAAAACTTGTATCGTTATTTTTAAGAGATGATACTCGGGGCGGGTCTTATTTTTCTGCTCCCTTTGGGTGTTTTATGCTTCTGTAGTAATAGTTTTGCTTGTTATTACCTGAGTGTTATGGTTGCAAATTTCACTAGCGCTTTCGATGCCAGCAACAATTCAAAAGATAATCTTGCTTGCAACTCCAATTGAATCATAATCTGATGATTAGATTGATCTGGTAAGCGAATCTTTCCAAGGATGCTGAAGCAAATGGTACTCTAGATTTCGATTTTATTCGAATTTGAAATTTTCGTAGTGTTCCTAATTGAAAGTCCAATTGAATCATGCAGACATGTACAGTGGTGGTCATAAAAATAAGGCCATGTGCGTTTTGGTGAAAATTTACTATTTTTAAATGACTCCATGTTTGACCGTCTTCTAAGTGTACACTGGTGAAAATTCTCAGCCCGGTGGTCGTCTGACGTAGGTTCTACCATCCGATCCAAATAAATTCATTTTTGTTTCGTCACCCCATAGTACGTTCCGCCATTTCTTGATGCCATCGGGACCAGACCAATTCAAATGTTGTTTCGCAAAATTTTGCCTGTTTCGAATATTCTTTTTACTGAGTAGAGGAACTTTAATAGCCACCCGACCAGCTCTTGAAATCTTCTGCGAATAGTACGTGCACTAATTTCAAGCTGAAGCTCCTGCTTTATTGCTATAGCTGATTTGAAGGGATCATATTTGGAGACATAACCGATTCGACGGTCGGTATGACTTATTGTTTTACGTTTAGGTCCGCGGTTTTCAATATTGTTTTGTACTTTCAGTGCATTTTACACCATCCAACGAGATGCCCCTACCATTCTAGCGATTTCTCTTTGAGATTTACCTTCACTATGCCATTTCAAAATCAATTGCCTCTCCAGGTGTGAAAAATGAATTGCACGTCACATTTTTGTTGTATATCAAACATAAATAGATTGAATATATTGTTTATCAAGTGTTTTTTAGTTATTAACTAGTTCAACACAGCCTACATCGACGAATTTTGTATAATATTTCAAATTTGAGCGGTTCCGGTTATGTGGCCTTATTTTCGTGTCCAACCGAATTTGACAGCTGCTGGATAAATAAGTCTTTCTCCATGCACGAGAGACACCTAGCAGATTTATTTTCAACTTAATTTGTTACTAACAAAGTTCCTATAATGACAGATAGAGTGAGCTCTTCTTGTGATGTTTTTCACTGTGAATTTTATCGATTTTGTTGTTAGAGTGAAGGGGTGGCCTTATTTTCGTGACCACCACTGTATAACTGTTGTAAGCATTTCTATCTTATTCAGGGTGGTGAGATAAATACGGTCTCATAAAATACTGTCATAAAAATACCAAGATCTATTGAAGTATAATCGAAGATTACGCATAACAATTTGTTGGACTCTTTGACTAAAGGGTCCATTAATAATATTCTCGTAGAAAACAAAGGTTCGCTCGCTCAGGTAAATGTCATAATCAATATCGACTCAGTATACCTAAAAACCAAAAAATTATATTGAGTTAAAGTTGGATTATCTATCATTCTCGTACATTAAACATCGCAGAGATTGTTAGACAATGGCCGATCGGCGGTGTTTTAAATCTTCGCCTTTTTTATTTTTATTGTGTACTGTGTATTGTGGATGACTCATTTAGTATGAATATGACTTGTTTGCCGGTAACTCATTTTACAACCTAATTTGAAAAAAAAATGATGACGTAATACATTAGTACGAAAAATTAATTATTAGGTAATCTTGTAAGAAAAATCAAGCACCAACAGTTTTATCATACGCCATATTTTGAAAATCAACTTCTTATACACAAAGGTTTTTTTTTTACACGGGGATACGTTCTACTTTTACTATGAAACTGCGTAAAAAAAGACAAAATAGAGTTGATCAATTCACATGCATAAACATTTTAAACTACTTCGATTTTGTTTGCATGTGTTACTTTTTCATGCAATGGTCAAAACACAGTTTTAGAAGATTTGAGTATTTTCACCAAAAATTGGGATTTTTTTTTTGAAAAGTATGATTACTTTTAGCCGAAAACATAAAATGTGATTCGAATGAGTTCGATAAACTGCTCCGTTCTAGAGTTATTGCCGAAAACAAACCGTGCAAAAAAACCCTTAGTGTATATGCTACCGACAAATGAGTCGAACTCGCTTGTACAATGAGCTAATGAGCTTGTACAATATTAAATGGTGTTTCGATCAAAATTTGGTCGACTTTAACTTGACGCATATCCTTTCATCAAGCATTACAAAATTTTGCACACCCCTCATTTTGAAGATGTGTGCGTGTAGCATCATGCCTCTATTTTGATTTTGAGATTAGCACTTCAGTTATCAAAATGTCGTCGCCCAATCGAACAATATTGGGTCATCGTCAAGCGGAACCTTAAGAGGACTCAACAAGCTGTTGTGAACGAGAAATAGTTCAAGGCAAACTGGGGTTCTGCGGCGAATAAAGAGGACAAGAAGACTGTACAAAATCTTATGGCAGGTGTTAAACGAAAGACCCGGCAATTCGGATTCGGTAAAAAGGAAGCTTAGCTGAATATTTCTTTTGTATTCTGTATTACCTGGACTTGAAAAAGAAAAAGAATTTGACTTATTAATAAAAACTTTGATCGACTCAGACACACTACTGTTTGACCAAATTTTGATCGAAACACCCTTTACAAGTAGTGATAGCCCAGAGAGCAAAGGTCCAGCTACACACTAACAAAAATAATGTAAGATGCGGTGCCCTGAGATCGACATATGCGAACGGCATTTAAGACATAATAGTAACTCAGAAGAAACGCAAATTCAAATCAGTCAAATACATCGACACTTATTTTTACATGATAACATTGTTTAAGCTCCTTGACGTAAATCAATTTCAAATTACGTCTAGTATTAAAATAATATGTGTGTAGCTATCGGAACGTCTATGATTCGGATTCTTCAACACAGAAAAACAAGAAATGAATTTTAACAAACGCGTAAAATGTCGTACAATTGCAAGCCAAAGCATGCGTTAACAACGTAATTGTCGGCAATATTTTAATACAACATACAACATTCTTTGCAATCTTACATACAACAGGCTATATCTGGCAAAAATGTAAAATAATGATCCCATTAATTTTTTAATTAAAATCTGACATTCCCTCTATGTACATTAAATAACCCAGAAAATTAAATAGTTCCTTTAAACTGTGTACACTATTTTTAATCATTTTTTTTACATTTGTCTCGTGAACAAATACATAAGCAACAAATTGAATATCACGTTTCTTGTGCATGTGGTCTGTCATCGAATATGCAATATAAATGTTCGAAAAATGTAATATCAATGTAACACATTTTTCATTCCCCGTTTAGGTGTATGGTTCTATCAGTCGATTCACGTTTGTTGTGTTTGTAGGTGAAATCTAGTTGGCTAGATTTGATTTAGCTAAAAAGTTTGTTTGTGTTTAAGACTCAAATGAATGACCGAAAGCATTAGTCACATTGTAAGGAGTTACTGTATGTACATGTTTTATAAGATTATATTTAGTAAATTGCATAATTTTTCAATATTTTTCCATGACCAGGGAATTGAATCAACTACAACCCTAAATACTTATACTTACTAGCAGTTGCTAGGTATTCATATACATCGCAGAATGTTAACTCACCTGAAAGAAAATAAGAAAGATGACATGGATAAGTAACTATGAAATGCTATTTTATACGAAAAGTGTTATATAATTCAGTGAAAAAGTTTTTTTTACATTTCAACTTTTAACTAATCTTAAGCTAAGGAACTGTGAAAGGCCCATTAACATACATTCAACAACCTTTTTGCTTATTAATGACAGACAGATATCTTCAGTGTCGTGACTAGTAATCCATTTTTTTTTCTCTTCACATAGGTAACTATAGACGATGAAC
>JASCZW010014019.1:0-7500 GCA_034211315.2 Aedes japonicus | reverse complement strand
AAACAACTCGACCATTTCTGCAGAGTTGATGACAAAATCCAGCTTTGGTATCAGCATCTTATCAACTACCGCATCAGCCATAACAACGAACACTTTTAATTGGAATACCGACGAAAAGCACCGTTTGAAATTCTGTTGACTTTAAGGTGACAGACACAATAAGTTTCTGTCTACTGCAGTGACAAATCGACATTGAGTTTTCATAAGATCCAATGTCGCAAACGTAAACAATGCACTATGGTCCAGATCACGAATTTACGAGGAAACATGCTCCCAGCGCCTAAACTTGAAACTTTACAGCAAAGTAATGTTCTACAATATGGTATGAATCATCAAGGCCCATTTTTTGATGTTGATTAAAATTAGGGTGGTCCCCATTTTCAAGGAAATAAAAAAACTAACTTTTTTATTTGCAGAAATAGACGTTTACATTCTTTGGCAAAATTGTAGCGCAAAAAATTTCATGGAATTTTTATTAAGAAATTTTTTTTGTACCTTAAAAATTGACCGATTTAGAGCAATTTTTTCTCATCAACTTAGGGTGTACCATAACAAAACTGATTTTTTTGCCCTTACTTTTTTATTTCATTTCCCACCGTAAAGTTGTGTTTAAACGAGTTTTAGAACTTTTTAAGACGCGTACTTTGGTATACAAATTTTGCCGCTAGCTTCAATAAATCAATAGTTATTGAAGTTTTTCTTAAAAAAATACGCCCTTTTTAAGTGCTGATTTTCATGATTGGGGCAAATACATAAAAAAATTAAAGACGTCATTTAGAAGGACAATTTATATTGTTTAATATATGTGAAAACTAGAGATATGTTATTTCTGTATCTTGAGAAAATTACATTTTAATCTGGGATAGTTTAAGAAGAAAAACTTCTATAACTATTGATTGATTAAAGCTAACGGCAAATTAAATACATCAAAATACGCGCCTTTGAAAGTTCTACAACTCGTCCGAACACAACTTAACGATGAAAATTGAAATAAAAAAGTAAGAACAGAAAAACTTATTTTTATGGCTCACCCTAAGTTGACGAGTGAAAAGTTGCTCTAAATCGGTCAATTTTCAAGCTACAAAAAAAAATGTTTGATAAAAAATTTATGAAATTTTCTGCGCTACAATTTTGCCAAAGAATGTAAACGTCTATTTCTGCAAATAAAAAAGTTAGTTTTTGCATTTCCGTAAAAATGGGGACCACCCTAATTTTAATCAACATAAAAAAATAGGAATACGTTTTTATTTCAAGTTTCACCACCATTTTTTTTAAGGTTAATAATTGACCGATTTAGAGCAACTTTTCCCTCGTCAACTTAGGGTAAGACATAAAAAAAAGTTTTTCTGTCCTAACTTTTTTATTTCAATTTTCATCGTTAAGTTGTTTTGCAACGAGTTGTAGAACTTTCAAAGGCGCGTATTTATTTGCTGTTAGCTTTAATCAATCAATAGTTATAGAAGTTTTTCTTCTTAAACCATCCCAGATTAAAATGTAATTTTCTCAAGATACAGAAATAACATATCTCTAGTTTCACATATATTAAACAATATAAATTGTCCTTCCAAATGACGTCTTTAATTTTTTTTTGTATTTGCCCCAATCATGAAAATCAACATTTAATAAGGGCGTATTTTTTTAAGAAAAACTTCGATAACTAGTGATTTATTGAAGCTAACGGCAAAATTTGTATACCAAAGTACGCGTCTTAAAAAGTTCTAAAACTCGTTCAAACACAACTTTACGGTGGGAATTGAAATAAAAAAGTAAGGGCAAAAAAATCAATTTTTTATGGTACACCCTAAGTTGATGAGAAAAAATTGCTCTAAATCGGTCAATTATTAAGGTACAAAAAAAATTTCTTAATAAAAATTCCATGAAATTTTTTGCGCTACAATTTTGCCAAAGAATGTAAACGTCTATTTCTGCAAATAAAAAAGTTAGTTTTTTTATTTCCGTGAAAATGGGGACCACCCTAATTTTAATCAACATAAAAAAATGGGCCTTGATGATTCAAACCATATTGTAGAACATTACTTTGCTGTAAAGTTTCAAGTTTAGGCGCTGGGAGCATGTTTCCTCGTAAATTCGTGATCTGGACCATAGTGCAATGGCTTCTTCCGCAAATTTCTTGAAAAGCTTCCATTTATATTGTAAAGGGAAACTACTCTTCTGTACAATCATCGTGGTAATTCACTATGATTAAGTTTAGAAGTCATGATTAAGAAGAAGCCACCGATTACGTTTGCGACAATGGCCCTTACGAAAACTCCATGTCGAAATATTTGTCTATTATACAAATGGATTGAGACTTAACGGTATTTTAAAAAGACAACCCCAGGTTGGCGGAACTCGTGTAGCATGTTTTAGTTATAAGGAATTCCAGTAAAGTGAAATAAAAACAAAAATTTGTCACAGCCTGTAGCCTAGAAGACCTGGCGCGTACGTTTTTGAACAGGCTGAACAAAGCCAGCAGAAAATGATCCATATGCCAAACTGTGTGTCTTAGCCTATCCTTGAAGGAACTGTGTACGACGAGCCAGCTGTTTGAGGACTGCAAAGCCATGACTGGCTGGCAGATCCCTGATTTCTCAGCCAATTCCAAGCCAAGGAATTCCAGTCGAGTAAGAACAAAAGTAAGTCATGTGTAAAACCTCACATATCACAGCTGTTTAGTCAGACCTTCTAAGCGGTACGTTTTGAAATAGGCTGAACTGAACTTCCAGCTGTCAGCCAGCCATCCATGGAGCACGAGTCATCTTCTTCAGCAATACGGGATTTGCAGAAAATACAGTTTCATTCCGTTAATGAGATCGTTTGACCGAGTAGATGACAAAAACGCTACTCAAATTATCAATTTGAAAAAAGTTGTGAGCGTAGTTCCTGCCATACTACCAAAATTTCCAAAGGATATTGAAATTCCCGAATTTTTCCCGATAATTTTGGATTTCCGCATTTTTCCCGCAATTTCCGATTTTCCCGAGTCTGTGGCCTGTTGATTGCATGTTTTGTGCGACATTGTAGGTGTTATCAAAAAATGCCCTAAGGAATAAAACATTTCCTGAATGATACAACCGAACATTTGCCTACGGATCATGAAGCAGCTATTCGATATTGACTTTACCAAAAACCAAGCCGCTCGAAGCGGAATTGCTCTCCGGATTCAATCGCTTCATTTTGCATGATCGAAAAAAAAAATAATGTTGTTCCAATTCTTACAACCCACCGAACGAACCTTCCAATGGCATTGGACACATCAAGGTTTAAGGCTTAGAATAAAACCTGACGAGTTTCATGGGCGCGCAACTTCCAACACGGTCAGAAGAGACTTGCCCTACCGCCACCATCGTTGTTGTGCCTAGTAGCGAAGAAGGCAATATCAGTGCAGTTTAGAAAAAAAATCGCACCAAACCGCAGCACATCGATGGCATTGAATGCAAATGCTAAAACTATATTGTTACACTTGTGTGTGCGAGTACCTACATGTACATGGGCAAGAAAACGATCATTCTAGCTCGTTCATCGGTTGGTTCACGCCGGGATGACCCTGAGACTATTAGACGCGCAAGCGAGCGACGGTGTGTTCAGCGGTATTAGAGCCAAGAAAAGCTCCTACCACTCCGCCGTGCTAGTCGCTGATGGTCCGTGAGAGCCAAAACCGAGCATGCTGATGGAAAATGAGTTTGTAACTTTTTTTTGTACAGAGTGGAAAATGGCAAAAAAAAACACATCAGCAAACACAAACGCTTATCGAGGTCAAACGCGCGGTTTTAGCGTATGGAGGTTTGCTTGCCGAAAGAAGGCAGAAATAAACAATGTCATCATTGAGAACGTAGAAGATGGGGGACACATCACAGTCGTTTGGCCTCGACTGGCGCAAAACAAAAGCCGGGGAGCAAACAAAAAGCCGAGTGGAGACAGAGAAAGAGATAAATTAAATGCTAAGCTGGTGGTAGACTTGAACAGAGTGCCTAGTTAGGATAGGCGTGAAGGTTCCTTTCGAAAAAGTTTGTTGAACCGTAAGCGACATCGGCAGTGCTACGATGGTGGAAAGTAGATAGACTGCTCTGTTGTTGGTTCGACGGTGATAAAGGTGATAGGTCATCAAGTGATTGGTTTGCTGAAGGACATTGTTTTGAGTGGGCGAAGAAAGAATTTACGAATAGATAGGTAAAAGTAGGACAAGGTTGGTCTACGTGTTGGCTTTCGGACTTGGTATTGAGGTTTGGTTCGGGTTAAGTTTTGGAACACATTTTAGCAAATAAAATCAATCACAGTAATCAAATTAAGGTTTTAAGACATTCATACTGATTTAAACAATCTATATGACCAACAAACTATATGAGTCTTTTATGATTTTTGGAATTCACGTTTTGAGCTTCATCAGAGAAGCAAATCTCAACAAATAAATAGAATTATATCACTATTTATAACTCTGCGAGAATCAGTTTTTGAGTTCTTTAGCTCGATATTGATGGAGAGTACCGTGCTGCATCAATATCCGGACGCTTAAGCTGCTCACATTTTAAATATGCTCCGTAAATAATAATTTCGTAGCATAATGCCGAATGCTTTTCGCTGTCAGCAAATGAAGTAATTAATCATGAAGTAGGACAAGAATTTTGAGCTTAAACTGTAATAAAATCCGCTGAAATGTAAAAAATTCCTTGTCATGTTTCATAAATCCGGACACTCTAATCGAATTGAAAAAAAAATCCAGACACTTTTGAATCGTTATCCGGACAGGCAACATTATCTCAATTCTCTAAATTTTTAAATCTTTAAAATGTAAAGAGTAAACAATAGGTTTACTTATTTAATGAAAAAAGTAGCTTATAATGACAATATATTTGACAAAGGATAAATACCTCAACTATTATAGCGCCTAATAAACATCGTTGTGCTGGCAATGCTGCAGTAGATATTTCACAAAGATACCATTCGTTGCATATTTTGAACATCCGGCTTTCCACAAATAACGTATTTTGCAAAAATGCAGTTTGACGCACATTTATCCCATGTTACATTGTAAATTCAGATTATCCATGTCGGAAATTTTTTATCAAGATTTTGAACTGCTGAGTAATTCGGTAAAATATCCAAATGACCGTTACACTAAGATATCAACACAAAGTCTGTTCCAATTCCGCATAAATTTACATTTTTTAAATTGTCGACGGTGAGAGGGCTTACCTCATGCTATAACCATGCATGTGAGACCAATAATTTGACCAGTAGTGAAAGTATCACATATTCTAGTAATTTTTTCACTGCCACGTCGTAGAACGTTTATATAAAGGCACTAACATCAGGTGTGATACTGGCGGCAATTCATTCTTAGACTTCGTACTTTGAATCTAGGGAAAAAGACTAAAAGTACACTTTTCATTTTCGTGGCAATTTATGTTGTTGTTTATCCATTTGTTTTGTGGAATAAATAACCAAAATACCTGATTTTCTCATGGTAAAATATCTGAATGTAATGGAACCATTTTAGAAAGGGGTGTACGTTTTGATCTGGGTAATTATCTGATTTCAAAATGAGGCACATGATCACAGAAAAGTGTTACTTAAAACTGACGATGACAAGCATGTATATAAAAGATAGGACGCAGAGGGCCCGCTTGTGAATCACTATTTGAATCAGTAGAATGGACCTTTTCATGTGATTTGTATCAGTAGCAGTGTTTTATGACCCAGGGAACCAATAAGCATTAGCATATGCAGTAAATCAACCCTAAATCTGCAGTTCAGATGCTACAAGCATTATATCAGCATCTTGAAAGCTATCGGTTGTAAAGCTGCATTTCAAATGCTATTTAAATCCTTTTAGCCTGTAATGAGCATTTCGAATGCAAAATAGCATTAATGAAGCATTATCATAGCATTTCAGTAAAGCAGCCACATATTGGGCCAAATGCGGCGTTTATGTTGCATTTACAGCGACTTAAATGCTTGATAGGCTGCCGTAAAGACGCTTTGGAACTGCTTATTGGTTACCTGGGGAGTGATATACAATATCATACAATCATTGTTTTCGTATTACCTACTAGCAAGGCGGTCAGATTGAGTAGGAACACGAATCCTTTAAGCTTAACAGTAGATGAGTGGAAGGGAGGAGCAAATTAAAGATAAACTCGCTAGATAGGAAACAAAAACTATGCCCAAGTTTCATATTTGAAATATTTTTAGATTTGGAATGGCTATAGATCCCAACGTAAGTAGTAGACTAGGAATTTATGGCTCTGACAACAGTTTAAATGTGCTAGAGTTATAAGAATCAGAGGATCCGATTAGGTTTGTTTGGGTTACAGTGATTCGATTTTTTTGGCCAGAGCAAGCAAAGAGGCGTTGTGAGAATATCACCAATAATCTCACGTACACCTTGCATGCCATCAAATACTAAAACCTTTTTACTGTTCTCTTTTTAATGTTACTAACTCTATTCTGACGGTTTTGCAACCACTATGGCCCCGAGTAGTCAAAAAGTTCAAGCACCAAATCAGCCAGCCCCGGACGCGGTCTAGGTAGCCGATAATTGTGGTGAAATGGATCAATAAAAGTACAAAGGTCCTTCGCAACCATGGACTACATGCAGTTTTTCTAAGGAAAGGATGCAAAGACTGCACACAAAGAGATGTATCATCAGTCCTATATCAGTCAGTATATAAGAAATCAAACAAAAATCAAATAACACAGAAATTTTAATACCGCATACATGTTTTTGTAGAGAATTTAATAAACACATTAAACATTTCAGGTCATTTTGTAGCAACGCGGCCATCTCATTCCAAGAACTCTACAAACCCCCAACCCTAACCTAATCCTTATCCTCTCCCATGGCGTTCAAGTAGTTCGCATAGACCAGTTCGTAATCACCCCTTCCTAACACTCTGACCCTGACTTACGCTCTCATTGACCCACCTAACGCTGCAAAATGAAAATGAAAATTTATCATCGTTTACTGAACAGTTCGGTAGTCAAAATTGACCGAATATCGCAAGTTGCAAAAAGTATAGTCTGAATACCCGTCCGATATCCTGCGTATCTCGATTTCACCTTATCATCTAGCGTACTTTTTGGGATTCCAAAATTTTTGGCGGTTCCACGGATCGACCGTCCACCTTGCACCGCGATCACTGCTTGGTTTAACGTTTCCTCGCGCATTTTCTATAAAATAAATAGATACCTAATAAGTGCCAATAGCCTTAAGCCACACTTTATTGAGCGTCCAGATTTAAGGTGAATTGCGGAAGCATTCATAATGTTGCATTGCTTTTGTATTGGTACAATAATAATCATTGACTATGCTAGAGTATGTGTGCAAGGTATTTGTTTACTCAAAAATAAACAAAGCTGGCATTCTCTTACATGGTAGGAGGCAAATCCACCTTGCAGGAGTTTTTTCAAATAGCTTTACTAAATTTTTCAAATCAATGTGAATAATTTACCTCCTTCTCTTCAAATTTACTTTGCGCAACACTAAGCTATGTTCAAACA